>PISX010006095.1:57105-101094 GCA_004024625.1 Mellivora capensis
TTTTTTTTTTTTAATATTTTATTTATTTATTTGACAGACAGACCACAAGTAAGCAAGAGAGGCAGGCAGGGAGAGAGAGGAGGAAGCAGGCTCTCCACAGAGCAGAGAGCCCGATGTGGGGCTCGATCCCAAGACCCTGGGATCATGACCTGAGCCGAAAGCAGAGGCTTTAACCCACTGAGCCACCCAGGCGCCCCTCTCCTTCTATTTTCAGTGCCTGCCTAGATGAATAAAATATTCTTGGCTGCATATTTTTCTCATTTAGTGCTCTGAATGTATCATGCCAGTCTTTTCTGGCCTGTCAGATCTCTGTGGATAGGTCTGCTGCCAATCGAATGTTTCTACCAGTGTAGGTTACAGATCTCTTGTCCCAAGCTGCTTTCAGGATTTTCTCTTTGTCTCTGAGTTTTCTAAGTTTTACTATTAGATGTCAGGGTGTTGACCTATTTTTATTGATTTTGAGATGGGTTCTCTGTGCCTCCTGGATTTTGGTGCCTAATTCCTTCCCCAAATGAGGGAAGTTCTCTGCTATAATTTGTTCCAATATATATTCTGCCCCTCCCTCCCTTTCTTCTTCTTCTTCTTCCAGGATTCCAGTTACCCAGAAGAAGAAGATCTTTTTACCTATCATTTATCTCTTGAATTCTCCCCCTTGTGATCCAGTAGTTGTTTATCTCTTTTTTTCTCAGCTTCTTTATTCTCCATCATTTGGGCTTTTATATCACTAATCCTCTCCCTGCCTCACTTATCCTAGCAGTTAGAGCCTCCATTTTTGCTTGCGCCTCATTAATAGCCTTTTTAAAAAAAATTATTTATTTGTCAGAGAGAGAGGAAGCACAGGCAGACAGAGTGGCAGGCAGAGGCAGAGGGAGAAGCAGGCTCCCTGCCGAGCAAGGAGCCCGATGTGGGACTCGATCCCAGGACGCTGGTATCATGACCTGAGCCGAAGGCAGCCGCTTAACCAACTGAGCCACCCAGGTGTCCCATTAATAGCCTTTTTGATTTGACTTGGTTAGATTTTTTTTTCTTCAGGAAGGGATTCTCTACTATCTTCTATGCTTTTTTCAAGCCCAGCTAGTATCTTTAAAATCTTTATTCTGAACTGTAGTTCTGACATCTTCCTAATGTCCATATCGATTAGCTCCCTGGTAGTCAGTACTGCCTCTTGTTCTTTTTTTTTTTTTTTGAGGTGAGTTTTTCCATTTTGTTACTTTGTCCAGAGAAGAATAGATGAATGAGAGAGCAAAATGCTAAAAGGGTAACAACGATGCCAGAAAAATATATACTAAACAAATCAGAAGAGACCCAAAACCGGGGGGAAAAGAAAAAAAAAAAAGAATATGATCAGGTTGGTGAATAGAACAGAGCCATACACTAGATTTTCGGTGTTTTTGGTCTGCTAGAAGAAACTTCCTCCCCAAATTGTAAAGAAAGAAATACTTATACAATGAAGGGATGGAACATGAATGTAAAAATGAAAATTAAAAAAGATTTTAAGGGTGCCTGGGTGGCTCAGTGGATTAAGCCTGTGCCTTCGGCTCAGGTCATGATCTCAGGGTCTGGAATAGATCCTTGCATTGGGCTCTCTGCTGAGTGGGAAGACAGCTTCTCCCCCTCCCCCCGCCTGCCTCTCTGCCTACTTGTAATCTCTGTCTGTCAAATAAATAAATAAAATCTTTAAAAAGATTTAAAAAAATGAACTGATAAGATAAGAAGTTGGTTGAAAAAAGAAAAGAAGAAAAAAAGAGAGAGAGAAAGAATGTGATCAGGTAGATGAATAGAACTGAGCCATACACTAGATTTAGGATATGTTTTGGTCTGTTAGAAGAAACAGCATCCCAAAATTTTAAAGAATGAAAAACTTACATATATACAAAAAATAAGGTTAAATACAATGAAGAGATAAAATATGACTGTTCAAAATAAAAATTAAAAAAGATTTTTAAAAAGGAAGTGATACAAAGTTTGTTGAAAAAGGAAAGAAGTCAAAAAGAGAAAAAAAGAAAGAAAATTAAAAAAATTAAAGTTGAAGGACTAAAGAATCATGGGGGAAAAGCCTTGATTCCTTTGTGCTTTATTCCCCTAGCACTGGAGTTTTGCAGTTCTCATTTATCAGTAAACTTGGTCTTGTCTGTCTGTTCTTGCTGATCTTCTTGGGCAGAGGCCTGTTGCTGTGATTTTCAAATGTCTTTGCCTGAGGTGGAATTGCACCACCCTTGCCAGGGGCCAGGCTAAGTCATGTGCTCCAGTTAGGTTTCTGTACCTTTTGTTCCCTGAATGCTTTCCGTAGAGCTTTGGAGGATGGGAATGAAAATGGCAGTCTCCCAATCTCCGGCCCTGTAGGATCCGAGAGCTCAGGCCCCACTTCTCTAGAGAAAAGCAGTCAATCACCCCCATCTCTCTGGTCTTCAGCTGCATTCCATGCTCACCCAGACTGTGACAGAGCGTTTCTATCTCCAGTGCATGGCCCCACTTGGAGTCTCCAAACCCACCAGATTTCTGTTATGTGCTCCTGCGCTGTTCCTCACAGAAGAGGAAGGAGGGGGTCTTCCCAGATCTGCCACTTGTGGGGTCCCTGCTTGAAGAGCAGTGGTCTGACTGTGCCACTTTAAGGTAACAGTTTAAGGGAACCCTGAGCTGAAAGCCTATTCCTCAGATCCGTCTCTGCTGCTGGCTTCCTCGCTCTGATACCTGGAAGCTCTGCCACACTTGGGCACCCCCAGCCTCTTTGTGACCCCAGGGTCCTGGGACCACACTGTCCCAGGAAGCATTCTACCCCCTGTTTAACCACCAGAACAACATCCCTCACAGGAGCCAATGTCTAAAACTTCTAATTTCAAGCTTCTCTACTCTATCACTTGCTGGTAAGTGGCTGATGGAGGCTCCTTCCCTCCCACAGTCTATTTGCTCATATATCGCCTCAGATTCCCTCTTCTGCATGTCCTACCTTCCAGAAAGCGGTCGCTCTTCTGTTCGTAGACATGCTGCTATTCTTTTCTTCGATCTTCTGTTGAGTTTGTAGATGTTCAGAGTTGTTTAATAGCTATCTAGCTGAACTCCTGGGACCAGACGAAATTTAGGTTCGCTACTCCTCCGCCATCTTGGACCTGCCTCTGGCAGTTATTATTAAATAGCATCCATCTCCAGATAGCATTCACATTTCCCCCATTGCCCCCTCAACGCTTTTTTACTGTGACAGTCTTGTTTAGTCTCTTCAGTCTTGTTTAGTCCAAGGCGTCCTCTTTCAACCTTTTTTTTTTTTTTTAAAGAAGCTAAGGTTTTTGTCTGGTAGAGATTTTCCATACTCTCACTTGCTGCGCATAACCTCATGAAGTTGTTTAATGTCTCTTCCTGTATTTTCTTTCTTTCTTTCTTTAAAGGATTTTATTTATTTATTAGACAGAGAGAGAGAGACAGAGAGAGAAAGCACAAGTAGGCAGAGTGTCAGGCAGAGGAACAGGGAGAAGCAGGCTCTCTGCTGAGCAGGAAGCCTGATGTGGGGCTCAGTCCCAGGAGCCCGGGATCATGACCTGAGCCAAAGGCAGACACTTAACCGACTGGGCCACCCAGGTGCCCCTCTTCCTCAATTTTCTGTATATTGGTAGTTGGATCCAGAACTGTAGGGGCCTACTTAGCTAGAGCAACTCCATCTCCTTTAAACAGCCATTTTGTTGTTTGTGCAGTAAAACTTAAACTGACCCTGCCCCCGCCCCCCAGAGGAACTTACCTAAAAGCAAGTCTGGGAAACCAGTAAAATATGGTCGACCAGTCCCTGATAACAGAGCCCAAATAGAGGACGGGTCAGGTCAGGTGGAGATAACAGAGCCCAGAATGCAAGGACGAGTCAGGCCAGGTGGAGATAATCTCATTGGCCAGGCTCAACCACATGGCCTTTGCTCTATAAAAGCTAGTCTGTGAAGCTGGGGGTAGTCGCTGTCTCTGTAAGAGACAGTCCCGGCCGGTCAGTTTGATTCTTGGTGCTGGCGGGAAATAAAGCTTTGCCTGACCTTCACTTTATATCAGTCTCACTCCTTTGTTTGTTTTTTTTAAGATTTTATTTATTTATTTGACAGACATAAATCACAAGTAGGCAGGGAGGCAGGCAGAGAGAGAGAGAGGAGGAAGCAGGGTCTCCCCCCAGGCCTCCCAGGGTCCCCCCCCACCCCTGCCAGCAGAGAGCCTGATGTGGGGCTTGATCCCAGGACCCTGGGATCATGACCTGAGCTGAAGGCAGAGGCTTTAACCCACTGAGCCACCCAGGTGCCCCAGTCTCACTCCTTTGATCACGGACTCCATCTAGAACCTTATTCAAATTCAGGTTTGATTTTTTGGCAAGGCTTCTTCATGGGTGATGCTGTGCATTTCCTCAGGATGTACAGGGTGTCTGAGCCTTTCTACCCATGGTCTTTTAAACGAAGTTGTCCCTCCAAACTATGGAATCCATGATTGGGGTATGCTGCCACCGAGTGGTAACAGCACACATAGCCATAGGTTCAAGCAGTAAAAGAAGAGAAACATTTTTCCTGTAAGCTGCCAGAAGGCTGGACTTGTTCTTGTCATTGAAACATTATTAAATTACCACAGTTCTTAAATATGATACTTAAAAGCCTCTTTTCAAATAAATGAATGCTGTGTCTTTATAGTGCTTTTATAGCAACTAATAATAGCTACAATTTATTGAGTCCAGGAACCTTATATCCCTGATCTCATTTAATTCTCACAATACCCGAGAATATTAAATCATTGTGTCCATGGTAAAACAGTGGTGAGGCTGAGATTTGAGGTCTAGGTTTGTTTTCCTAACCATTTCTGCATCTTCCTGCCTTCCCTTTTTTTTTTTTTTTAAAGATTTTATTTATTTATTTGAGAGAGAGGCAGTGAGACAGCATGAGCGAGGAGAAGGTCAGAGGGAGGAGCAGACTCCCCGTGGAGCTGGGAGTCCGATGCGGGACTCGATCCCAGGTCTCCGGGATCATGACCTGAGCCGAAGGCAGTCGTCCAACCAACTGAGCCACCCAGGCGTCCCCCTGCCTTCCCTTTTGATCTGTTTTGGAGTTGCCTGTGCTTGCTGTCCCCTCACCCCCAGGTTACACCTGTGCTGATTCTTATTTGTTTGTCCTGTTCCCTTCCACACACCAAACCATTGTCTATCCATCTCTGTTCTGGGAAACTGGCTTCTGTGGCTGTCTGACCCAGTGCCTTCCAATGGCTTCCAACTGAGTTCAGCCCAATTTATTCTTTGTGTTTCTACCCTACTTTGTAGTGTTTCTCAATGGCTACTTCCCTCATAGCTACAACTTCCGCTCCAGGTGGCCCTCTTCAAAAGCTTCTCACCTAGCTACAGCTAATACAATTTTCTCCTCTCTCCCTCAGACCTCGGGGTGTTAACACTTCTCTCTATTCTGTTCCCTGGGAGTCTCAGCTTCCCTGTTAGTATCCTTCCTCCACCTACCCCAGTCACTAGTACCTTCATTAAGATATCGCCAAAAAAAATCCCAGCTGAGGGGGCCCCTGGGTGGCCCAGTTGATTTAAGCCTCTGACTCTTATTCTCAGCTCAGGTCTTGATCTCAGGGTCATGAGTTCAAACCCGGCACTGGGCTCCACACTGGGCATGGAGCCTACTTAAAAAAATAAAACCCAAAGAAATAACAAAAGCAAAGCCCCCTCCCCCCCCCAGCCAGGCTGAGGGCACTGGCTGCTTCATGGGAATTCTCTAATGCTCTTCATTCACTTCCTCCCCTCTCATTTTCTCCTCAGTCCACTTCAGTGAGGCAAGCACCCTGGCATTTCACTGAAAAGTTACCAGTTTCCACTTTTCTTAGGCAAGGGGTTAACTCTCAGTTCTCACCCTAATCTACCAGTAGCTTTAAAGAAAAAAATTTTTTTAATATAGTTGACACACAATGTTACATTAATTTTGGGTGTAAACATATGGCATAGTGATTGGATAGCCTCATACACATAGTGCTGCAACCCCCCCCCACAGGTGTGGCTGTACCATCTCTCACTGTGTGAGGCTAATACAACATCACTGACTATATTCCCTTTTTGTTATGCCTTTTATTCTGTGACTTCCTCATTCCAGAAGTGGCAGCCTGTACCTCCCACTCCCCTTCCTCCTTTTTGCCCATCCCCCACTGCTCTCCCCTCTGGCAACCATCAGGTTGTTCTCTGTAGTTAAAGGTCTGATTGTGCAAGAGCTGTTTCTGATGCCCTGGTTGAAGCACTTCCTTCCTAGACTTTGTTTCAGACATGGTTGACCTTTGTACATTCCCAGCCACTCCTTCTCCTCCTGACCACTGTTTGGGTGGCATGTTCTAGCATTCAATTTGCAAACCTCTTCTCTTTCTTTACTCTCTTCCTATTCATCTCATCTAGTCCTGGAGCTTAAATGACACCTCTGCACAGATGACTCCCCAAGTCTCTAGCCCTTACCTACCCTAGAGCTCCAGAATCACATATCTAATCGCCTACCTGCCACTGCAAAATTAATTTCTGATTCTAGGCCTCCTCCCACCCGCCCTGATATACTACCTACCATTAGTTGATGGCATCACCATTCACCCACGTGCTCAGATCAAAACCCTAGAGTCATTCTTTTTTTTTTTTAATTTATTTGTCAGACAGAGTGAGCACAGGCAGACAGAGTGGCAGGAAGAGGCAGAGGGAGAAGCAGACTCCCTGCTGAGCAAGGAGCCCGATGTGGGACTTGATCCCAGGACACCGGGATCATGACCTGAGCCGAAGGCAGCTGCTTAACCAACTGAGCCACCCAGGCGTCCCCCCTAGAGTCATTCTTGACTCCTCTCCTCACTCCCCAAGATCCACTCCATCAGCAAGTCCTGTGGGGTATGCCTTCAGAATATATCCAGGATCCCAATAGCTTTTCGCCATTCATCACTGCCACCCATACCCAAGCCACTGTCCTCTACCAGGACAGCAATAGCTTTCTTTTTTTTTTTAAATTTATTTTATTTATTTATTTGTCAGAGAGAGTGAGCGCAGGCAGACAGAGTGGCAGGCAGAGGGAGAGGGAGAAGCAGGCTCCCTGCTGAGCAAGGAGCCCGATGTGGGACTCGACCCCAGGACGCCGGGATCATGACCTGAGCCGAAGGCAGCCGCTCAACCAACTGAGCCACCCAGGCGTCCCTTTTCTTTTCTTTTTTTAAAAATTTATTTTATTTATTTATTTATTTGTCAGAGAGAGAGCAATAGCTTTCTTGACATGTCTTACTACTTAAACTCTTCTCGCTTCCAGTCAGTTCTCCACACAGCTGCCTTCTGGTCTTTTAAAAATGCACATCAGGTCATGTCACTCCTTTGTTCATCTGTTGACCTTACCACACACCTGGAATGGAATCTGAAGGGCTCCCATGGGCTGCAGAACACTATGCCATCTGGAGGCTCCCCGCCTCCACCTAGCCACCCGCCTTCTTGCTCTCTCTCTTGCTCTCTCTGTGCCCGCATTGCCGACCTTCTCTGAACATGCCAAGCTTTGTCCTGCTCAGAACCTGTCTCTGCTGCTCCCTCTGTGTGGAATTTTTTTCTACCTTCACGCGGCTATTTTTCATCCTGCAGATTTCTGCTCTCCTGTCATCTCCTCAGAGGGGCCTTCTCAGACCCCTATCTATAATAGTTACTCTCCCTCCGTGTCACTTTCCAACCCCTGTCCCTGCTTAGTTTTCTTAGCCAGCAGGTGTCATGTTCAGAAATGAAATCACTTATGTGTTCACGTGTTCGTTCTCTGTCTCTTCCTAGAAGGGAAGCTTTGTGAGAGCAGGGGCTTGTGGGAGCCCATTAAATATTTGTTGGGTGGCATCACTTTATCTCTGTCTTCACACACAGCAAGTGTCTGGTAGATGTTTGCTGGAGAGCCTTGGAATCCCGGCCCTGATTCCAAAGGCTCCAGAAGCCTGTGCAGGCTTCTCCCAGCCTTGGGGCCTGAAGCTATGTGACCTCACTGTGATCCCCTGAGCGCTCTACAGTGCCCTTCTCAAGGACATGCTGATATCTTGGCCCTGGGGCTGGGGGTTTTAAAGAATTTCCAGTGAGCCTTCTTACAGTGGACATGGCTCTTTCTTAGCTTAAGCCCTCCTGTTTGTCCTTTAGTTCAGTTCTACACAGAGTCCTCTGCTGGCCCTGCCATGGGGTGGCAGAGCTAAGGAAGCTTTGCTACAAGAAACTCAGAGCATGGAGGGGTCTCCAGCAGGTGTCACAGGTGCACAACAGAGGCAGAGCAGCCAGGCCCAAAGGTGCCTGATCAGCAGTCCATCTGTTTCTAGCATTCTGGCCTAAAACTTTCTGATCTTGAACTTGCTGCCTCACCTTAACTTGGAAAATCCCCTCAGAGTGAACAGGTTGGGCTTTCCATCTCCCAATCCAGCTTCAGGGATTCTGGGAATCCTGGCCAGCATGCATAGCTTCCAGACTGGGAATGAAAGCTATTTCGAGATGTATTTATATGCAAGGAGGGTGATCTGTGGGCTCCATTACCATAGATGACATCTTCTAATAGTCGTGGCTCTCGGGCATACACAGTATGGCGGCAGGGTTGAAGCTGGGACACGATGCAAGATAAATATTTTCTCTGGCAGGTGTCAATGCTCATTCACTCACATGTCATTAAATGTCATTAAAAATGTAGCGAACTATAAACAAATTTTAAAAAAAATTAAAAAAAAATGGGACGCCTGGGTGGCTCAGTTGGTTAAGCGGCTGCCTTCGGCTCAGGTCATGATCCCAGCATCCTGGGATCGAGTCCCCGCATCGGGCTCCTTGCTCGGCAGGGAGCCTGCTTCTCCCTATGTCTCTGCCTGCCACTCTGTCTGCCTGTGCTCGCTCGCTCTCCCTCTCTCTCTGACAAATAAATAAATTTTAAAAAATTATTTTAAAAAATGTAGCGAACTGTTGTGTGCGCTGGAATACAATTTTTTGAGATGTTTAACCATATTCCTTTCACCATGTGCTTTATCACCCTCCTCTCAACTTATTCCCCTACCCCTCTTCCATTCAAGGGGCTGCCTTTTTGGTCATCTATGTCCCTAGGAAAGGGATGTGATAGAGATGAAAGAAAAGCCAAAGGAGTCTCTCTTGCTTTGGTGTCCAAAAATATATGCCCTTCCATAAATAGAGAAGACTCCAAGAATAGATGAAATTTCTGAGAGCAGGGCTTCCCAAACCCCACCCTCAAACATAGAAGAAGTTTCCCTGCAGCTGGGAAAAAGAAAAGACAAAGGTGGTGGGGATAGAGACTTTGGTAGTGTATGGAGGGACAAGGCCTGCTTTCTGGACAGAGCCTCATGAGGCAGAGTTGAAGCTTGGGGACTCCGGAGAAGGAGTCTGATTCTCACACTCTCAGACGGCAGAGAAGGGAAGAGAGCTTCCAGGCCAGAAGGGTCTTTTTGGCTGTCAGGAATGAGAGAAAGAGTGATGGTCACTGGCATGGACAGATGACTGAAGGTCAGGTGCTCACCTCCATCTTCTTTTTTTTTTTTTTTTTTAAGATTTTATTTATTTATTTGACAGAGAGAGATCACAAGTAGGCAGAGAAGCAGGCAGAGAGAGAAAGAGAGGGAAGCAGGCTCCCTGCTGAGCAGAGAGCCCCGTGCGGGACTCGATCCCAGGACCCTGAGATCATGACCTGAGCTGAAGGCATCGGCTTAACTCACTGAGCCACCCAGGCGCCCCTCACCTCCATCTTCTTAATGAGGTGGAAGAGAAATTGTAGGGTGGACTCCAAAAGCCTGAGATTAGGTTTCTGCTCCTAGCAGAAGGTGAATTCAAACTCAAAATTAAGTTAAGCCTTCACACACAGACACACACACACACAGACACAGACATACACACACACACAGAGATACGCCAACACAGATATGCAGACACACAAGCATGTTCCACTTCAAGAAGAAAGTTTATTGGGTTACTACTGTGTGCCAGGCTGGGAGCAGACTCCCAGACATGGTCTCTGGCCTCCAGTACTACTGAGTCTTCCAGCAACTTGTGAACAGCTGGCTGTGAGCCTTGGTATTCAGTGGACTACTGAAGTGTGTGGATAAGTGTGCGTGACCACAGAGGCAAAGTGTGCATTTTCCTGGGAGCTATAGCTCAGGCTTCACACTCAGAAGATCCCAGTTTTGGGGTGCTCACCAGAGTCACCAAACTCCCAGAAGACTACTAGGGAAAACCAGAACCTGTGGATTCATTCCCGTGAGAACAACAAACCTTCAGGAACTGGCCATTCTCCGCTCGCTCCCAGAAGGTTGCTTAGAGCATGCAAGCCTCCAGTGAGGCCAGGTGCCCGGATGCTGTTGTGACATGGTCCCCTCCTGCTAGCTTTGAAAGGGCTCAGACCTGGGGAATTCTCCCTGCTGCCTTGCTCAGTCTCTCCCTGGTGACAAGCCCTCCATTTCTAGGGACTGAATTCAGTGTCCATTTCTTTTCTTTCTTGCTTGCTTGCTTTTTTCTTTTTCTTTTCTTTTCTTATTTTTTTGGTAAGTAATCTCTACACCCGGGATGCTGGGGTGGCTCAGTCAGTTATGTGCCTGCTGTCAGATCAGGTTATGATCCCAGAGTCCTGGGACTGAGTCCCACATCTGGCTGCTTGCTCAGTGAGGATCCTGCTTCTCCCTTTGCCTGCTGCTCCCCCTGCTTATGCTCTCTCTCTCTCTTTCTCTTTCTCTGTCAAATAAATAAATTTTAAAAAATCTTAAAAAAAAAAAAAAGTAATCTCAACACCCAACATGGGGCTCAAACCCATGACCCCGTGATCATAAGTCACATGGTCCATGGACTGAGCCAACCAGCCTCCCCTACAGGGTCCATTTCTTAAAAGGAGACCCTTTTTTCTCATTGTTCCATGTAGGTCCCTTTCTTTGCCCACTTCCGTCACCTACTGTTTAGTTTTCTGGATTATTGTTCCTGCTCTCCCAGTAAAGATTTGCACAACCATCTTTATTTCTGTCACAACATGCACATTAGCTCCGGGTGGGCAAGATTCCTACATTTTTGTGCATTCTTACTAATTCATCAGGGAAACACCTCCTGCGCATGTCCCCAGGCCTTTGGAAGAGGATTGTATAGTTCTGAAATCACAGCATACAGCTTGTTTCATCCAGAAAATCATTTTGTAATTTTTTTATTCGAAATAATTATGTCTGTTGCAAACGTTTAAAAATGCATGTATTGGGACGCCTGGGTAGCTCAGCTGGTTGAGCGGCTGCCTTTGGCTCAGGTCATGATCCCAGCGTCCTGGGATCGAGTCCCACATCGGGCTCCTTGCTCGGCAGGGAGCCTGCTTCTCCCTCTGCCTCTGCCTGCCACTCTGTCTGCTGGTGCTCTCTCTCTCTCTCTCCCTCTCTGACAAATAAATAAATTAAAAAATAAAAAAATAAAAATGCATGTATTACTTTAAAAAGCAATTCAGCTTTGAAAAGGTAATAGACAAGTTTGGTATAAAATTCAAAAGGCACTGTCAAATGACAAAACTAAGACAATTTAGTAACAAGCTTCATGTTCTTTGTGCAAAGGAAAACAATCCATGGATTGGGGGAGTACAGAGCCTCACCAGCCACGAGGATCCGGGCCAAGAGCGGATTTTATAGAGCGTTAAAAGCAGCAACACCGAAACAGGGGCATGACTGGCTAGGAGGCTGGGGATTTCGTCGTAGGGCTAACAGGACCCGTTTTCCTGGGGAAGGTGAGCTAGCTAACGCTGAGCTGGAGGACTGGGGTTGCTGTATGTTAGGTTTCCACGATGTGTTTCCTCTCAGTGCAGGCCCACCACGGCGGTGGCTTCCATGCTGTGGGTCCTGACGCACAGTACAGATGCACCGATGAAGTTTATCAGTACAGAGCCAAAGTGGTGAAAAAGAAGTCTTCTTTCCTCTAGCCAGTCAGTTCTCCCCAGAGGTAATCTCAGCTCCCAGTTTATTATGTCTATGAATAAGTTGTAAATATTTCCCAGTTGGTGGCTTGCTTTTCTTTATTTGTGGTTTTATTTGTCATGTTGATGTTTTAACCTTTTTATGTAGTCTATTATTTTTAGATCTAAAAATTAGTTTAAAAATGCATGCAATAACCCTCACACAAATGTTCATAACAGCTTTATTTGTAATAGCTTCAAACCAGAATCATCCCAGATGTCTTTCAACATGTGAATGTGTATATACATACATATAAATGTATATACATACAAACACACCATGGGATGCTACTCAGTAATAAAAAGGAACACACTATTGATACATGCAACACCTTGGATGAATTTGTTTTGCAAAATGTTACCATTGGGGATATGGCATAATAAGAAATATAAATTTGCTGTCTGCCTTCCCCTCTCCCCCTTTCCTGGCACACAGCTCCTAAAACCCTTGGAACTCTGAGATGGTAAGTGTATTTTTATATGTTAATGAGATGACTATTGGCTGGGATCTCTTGGAAAGCCCCCAAGGATGGAGGGGTTGGTTTTTGCCAGAGGAACCAACATTGTGATTAGAGAGTTGGAACTTTTAGCCCCATCCCCCAACTTCCAGGGAGAGCAGAGAGGCTAGGCTGGCAGTTGAGTTAATGATCAGTGGCTGGTGATTTAATCAATCATACCCACATAGTGAACCCACATAGAAAACCTTAAGCCAAGCATTCAGAGAGCTTCCAGGTCGCTGAACACATGGAAGTGCTGGGAGGGTGACTCGCCTGGAGAGGGCACGGAAGCTCTGAGCCCCTTCCCACATGTCTTGTCCCATGCGCCTCTTCCATTTGGCTGTTCATAAATTGAATCCATTTAGAATAAAGCAGTAATGTAGTAAGTAAACTGTTTTTCTGAGTTCCGTGTTCTGCTCTAGCAAGCTATCAAACCTGAAGAGGGGTCATGGGAACTCCTGATTTATAGCTAGTTGGTCTGGACTCCAGATGGGCAACTGAAGTGGATGTAGTTTTGTGGGACCGAACCTTTAACCTGTGTTATCTAATGCTAACCCCAGGTAGATGGTGTCAGAATTGGACTGAGTTGTGATCATTAAGCTGGTATCAGAGTACTACTTTAGTGTGAGTAGTAACACAGAAAAAAAGAGGTTTTTTTCCCTTATTTAGAGGGAAACTGAGCAAAGCATAGAGGGGATCTCTTCTCTCTTATTATTACTGCATGTGAATCTATAATTATCTCAATAAAGATTTCAAATAAAAATATATGCAATATAGTATAGAAAGTAAAAATAATGTCTCCTCTCCATACCCTAATTCCATTTTCTAGAGGGAATCTTAACTCTACAACGTATATCCTTCCAGACATTTCCTATACTTACCCATTTTTCTAAACCAAAATGGGGCTGAACTATTTATCTATATAAGTAGATTATTTTTTTCACCTAAAAGGCAGAGATCCTTCCATGGCATTTAGGGTTGCTAGATACAGCAAGTAAAAATAGAAAACACACAGTGAAATTTGAATTTAAGATAAATACTGGATAATTTTTTAGTATAAATATGTCCCTATACGTTGCTTCTTTACCTGGCAATCCTAAGGGTACCTAATTCTTTTGAAAAATTGGTTGCATAGTATTCCAACGTGTATGATTTAGCCTTTGTCTATTGATGAGGGTGCTCTTTTTGATCAGAGCATTTCATTATCTTTCTTATTAATTTGTAAAGTCTCTTAAATTTGTATGTACTGTAGACTTTAATTGTTCAAATTTCTCTCATGTTCAATTCAGCAAACATTAACAAAACTACAGCAGAAAAAGCCTGGGCTTTGAATCCCTGGCTCTGCTTCTTAACAAATAACAAACTTCTTGAGCCTCAGTTTCCTCATCTGTAAAATGGGAATAGGAATATCTACTCTGCACGATTAGAAATAATGTATCTATAACCCCAAGTATGGTGTCTAGTAGAGAACAGAAACTTAAGAGATAAACTATTATTTATTTATAGCAATGTTAAGATCCTGTGATAGGTGCTAAGGGTAAACAGAATTAAGAAATGGGGGAACCTGGGTGGCCCACTCAGTTAAGTGTCTGACTCTTGGTTTTGGCTTGCAACCTGATCTCAGGGTTGTGAGCCCATGATGGGCTCGCCACTTAGTGTGAGTCTGCTTGAGATTCTTTTTTTTTTTTAAAGCTTTTATTTATTTATTTATTTGACAGAGAGAGAGAGACCATAAGTAGGCAGAGAGAGAGAGAGAGAGAGATCTCAAGTAGGCAGAGAGGCAAGCAGAGAGAGAGGGGGAAGTAGGCTCCCTGCTGAGCAGACAGCCCATGCAGGGCTGGATCCCAGAACCCTGAGATCAGGACCTGAGTCGAAGGCAGAGGCTTAACCCACTGAGCCACCCAGGTGCCCCTCTGCTTGAGATTCTGTCTCTCTCTGCCCCTACCCCCAAAATAAATTAATAAATCTTAAAAAAAGAAATGTATTTCTGACATTTTTTGTTTACATTTTATTTTGATGCAATTTCAAAGTTATTGGAAAGTTGCAAGATTAGAACAGAACAAGGAACTCTCACATACCTTTCACTCAGATTCACTAATTCCACATTTTGCCCTATCATCATTGCCACTTTCATCATCATCATGATCATCATCATCATCATTCTCTCTCCCTCTCTGTTTTCCCCAGAACAAGGACATTCTCTTGTATAACTATAGGTTCAATGATCAAAATTAGGAAATTTAACAAATTTCCAAAGTAGATTTTGAATTCAGATTCCTCAAGTATTTTTTGTAAAAGATTTATTTATTTTGAGAGGGAGAGAGAGAGAGAGAGAGAGAGACAGAATCCCCAGACTTTATACTGGGTCACAGGGTCCAACATGGGGTGTTGATCTCACAACCCATGAGATCATGACCTGAGCTGAAACTGAGAGTTGGACCCTTAACCGACAGAGCCATCCAGGCGCCCCTGAAGTATTTTCAGTAGGCTTTTTCTTTTCTTTTCTTTTCTTTTTTTAGAGCTATCACCTTTTCTAGCAGGACTATGGCCAAAAACTTGATTTTGTGTGACTTCGCAATTTCTCTTTGATTGTATATAGGAATCAAGACATGGTTTGTAGCTGAGGTGGTCTAACCTGGGCTTACTTAACTTACTTGCTGTGAATGGACTGAAGTGTTTGCCTCCCGTCCCCACTGATGACTTAGCCACATGTAGTGCTGACATTCGGGCATCCATTCTGCCACCAGAGAGGCACAGTTCTTACCTTGCCTTGCTAAGCCCAGATACTCCTATGTTGATAGCGTGGCTGCTTGGTCTTTCTCTGAAAGGTACACCTGCTCATCCCCCTCTCCTGGTCAGTGCCCCACCCAACTCTACCCTGGCACACAGGGCCTGATGACGTGGATCTCCACTTCCCTCCCCTTCCTTTCTTGCCACATCCCCTGTCTCCATGTGCTCTAGCCAACATGCCTTTCTCTGAAGAGACTTGTATTTTCTTGCCTCTGGGCTTCTTTCTGCACACACACCTTGCCCTGTCTGCAGACTGATCTTCCCTTATCAAATTTTTCTTTTTCATTTTTTTCCCAAGGCGTAACTCCTTACAAAATCAATCCCCTGGTCAGAAATGGTTGCGCCACTCTTTGAGCTCTAATCAGTTTGGCTTTGTGCACTTTTATTTAGTACTTTTGTTTTGCCCTTTATCAGAGTTGGTTGTCTATGAATCTGAATCTGGCTCTTCTGTCCGTGAGCTTTCTTTTTTTTTTTTTTTTTTAAGATTTTGTTTATTTATTTGACAGACAGAGATCATAAGTAGGCAGAGATCATAAGTAGGCAGAGAGGCAGGCAGAGAGAGGAGGAAGGGAAGCAGGCTACCTGCTGAGCAGAGAGAGCCTGCTGAGCAGAGATTCGGGGCTCGATCCCAGGACCCTAGGATCATGACCTGAGCCTAAGACAGAGGCTTTAACCCACTGAGCCACCCAGGCGCCCCTGTCTGTGAGCTTTCTTGGGCAGAAGCCACATATTTTTTTCCTTTCTCTGTCATTGATCTGAACAGGGTCTGACATAAGGTAGGCACTGGTGACTGATGGAAGAATAAATAGCATACATTTCCCTGCGTAAGAGGGGCAGACATTTGGTTATAGCAATGATGCATGTAAGTGCACATTAACTGCTCAAATAGTCATAGTGGGTCTTACTATTGCTGCTAATGGTGTAATTATTAGTAGACACATTATAACCCAAACGGCCAGACCCACCTAGTTAGTGACTCATGAAACAGGGAGCAGCACACGCGTAATCCACCCTCCTTATTATCCATATGAGGAAATAGACTTGCATAGGATCAGACACTTTTTCTTTTTTTTAGGTAACTGAGAGGTTTTAATTTTTATTTATTATTATTATTATTATTATTATTATTTGGTTTGGATCAAGAACTTCTTTAAAGCCTCACAACCCACAGCCTGCTTCCTTGCACTGGACTGTTTTGCCTTGTAGCATAATTACTTTCCTCAATGCAGTAATAGCCAAACTCTTTTGAATATGTATACTCACAATAATTTTGAAAAAGGAGACAGCTACATTTTCTCATTATTCTGGTCAAAGAATATAATTTTTGGATTATTGTAAATATTTCTTTAAAAAGCTCGATTATTGTGTATCTTAGAATAAAGTTGTAACATTACTCCTTTAAAGTTATCCAATGGGGGTACCTGGGTGGCTCAGTTGTTAAGCATCTGCCTTTGGCTCAGGTTATGATCCCGGGGTCCTGGGATCCAGCCCTACATTGGGCTTCCTGCTCTAAGGGAAGCCTGCTTCTTCCTCTCCTACTCCCCCTGCTTGTGCTCCCTCTCTTTCTATTTCTGTCAAATAAATAAAATCTTAAAAAAAAAAAGTTATCCAATGGACTGGAAATACTGAGTGATTTGATATCTATAATCATGCATTAAAAAAAACACACAAACAGGGGCATCTGGATGGCTCAGTTGGTTGAGCTTCTGCCTTCTGCTGGGATCTTGATCCCAGGGTCTTGGGATCAAGTCCAGCACCCGGCTCTCTGCTGGGTGGAGCAGGGTGGGGTGGGGTGGGGTGCTGCTTCTCCCTTTGCCTGCTGCTCCCCTTGCTTATGTTGTCTCTTTTTCTGACAAATAAATAAATAAATAAAATCTTTAAAAAAATACACAGTTTCTTTTTTTTTTTTTTTTTAAGATTTATTTATTTGACAGAGAGAGCAAGAGAGGGAACGCAAACAGTGCGAGTGGGAGAGGTAGAAGCAGGCTTCCTCCTGAGCAGGGACCTCAATGCTGGACTTGATCCCAGGACCCCAGGACCAAGACCCCACCCCAAGGCAGACGGTTTAAGGACTGAGCCATCCAGGTGCCCCTACAGGTTATTTTTAAACACTTGTTCATTTCTCTCTTTTTTTTTTTTTCCTGACACATATTTCCATTCCACAGAATGTTATCTTTTTTTTTTTTTAAAGATTTATTTATTTATTTATTTGACAGACAGAGACCACAGTAGGCGGAGAGATAGGCAGAGAGAGAGAGAGAGGAGGAAGCAGGCTCCCCGCCAAGCAGAGAGCCCGATGCGGGGCTCGATCCCAGGACCCTGAGACCATGACCTGAGCCGAAGGCAGAGGCTTTAACCCACTGAGCCACCCAGGCGCCCCCACAGAATGTTATCTTAGTGTAATTTTTTCTGCTTGAAAATCCAGGACCCTGTAGTACTTCACTGCAGTATATCTATGTATCATCTATCTAGATATCTATATCTATATATTGCTTCATGGGTAGGTAGAGCAGAACAGAATTTTTAGGGCAGTAACACTACTCTGTATGAACTACAATAACAGATACATGTCATTATACATTTGTCTAAACCATAAAAAGTACACACCAGGAGGGAACTCTGATGTGAACTATCGTCTTCCAGTGATAATACGTCAATGTAGGTTCATCAGTTGTAACATGTGTACCACTTTGGTGGTTTGGTGAGGGATATTGATAGTGGTGGTGGCTATGCATGTGTAGGGGCAGAATTTTTAGGGGGTATCTCTGTAGCTTACCCTTAAATTTGCTATGAACCTAAAACTGCTCTAGAAAAGTAATGTCTCTTTATTTTATTTTTTGAGGGTGAAAGTGTGCGTGCAAGAGCTGTGGGGGAGGGGCAGAGGGAGCACAATGTGGAGCCCATCTGGGGGCTCCATCTTATCATGAGCTGGGCAGAAATCGAGTCCGCTGCTTAACAGACTGAGACACCCAGGTGCCCCCAAAAGTAATTTCTATTTTAAAAATACATGTGCACATTTGTACTTAACGTTTTCTTTCCTGTGACTGTGAATTTTTATTTTTTCTTCCAGATAGTTACCATTACAACTGTAATTCATACAGAGATGAAAATCACGTAATGGTCAGACAGTGAACTGTCTTAGGTTGGTCTTTATGGTACCCTGAGTTACCTACCTAATGGACAGCCTGCTTCTGTCAGCCATTAGGCTGCCCAAGAAAGCTCACAGGCTAAAGCCTGCTTCTACCTCTCCCACTAGCGCTGTTTGCGTTCCCTCTCTTGCTGTCTCTCTGTCAAATAAATAAATCTTAAAAAAAAACAAACAACAACAACTGTGTATTTTTGAAAAGATTTTATTTATTTATTTATTTGTCAGAGAAAGAGAGAACATAATTCGGCCCCTGGGGGATTTTACTCCTGGTGGCGGCACATGTTAGTAATATTTGGCGAGAGGAGAGGTATACTTGTATTGATGGGTGGGAGAAGGGCCACTGGGCAAGGAGAGGACGAAATGAGAACCGCGAACAGTAGCAACTTCTCTAGATCAGTTTTAGGAAGCAGGGCGTTAGAAGGCTGAATTATGTGGAAACTTTGTACGTCCACGCCCCCTGGAGAACCTTCACATGCCCTTCGGTGAAGGCGTACCCAGACAGAAGACTAAGGCCTTACGTCACCCGGCCCCAGCAGCCCGAGGATTACTCCGCGGTCCGTTCCCCGTCCAGCCCTTCCGCCTGCGGGCCCGAGGGTGATCGCGCGGGCCCGAGGATGATCGCGCGCCCCCGCCTCACCCGGACCTGCGCGGCGCGCGCCCCCGCTGAGCCCCGCCGAGCCCCGCCCCTTCCGGCCCGGGAGGTTTGATTTCCTTGGCGGGCGGAAGCGGCTCAAACCCGGCTGTCCCGAAACTTTCTAGGAGTTTTGGGCACTCGCTGTTGGCTCGGGACGGCTGGCCCTCTCCAGTGTGCTTCTGCTCGGCCCCGCCTCGCCCGGCTCCCCGCCCCTCAGGTCAGTGTCTCCCCCCGTAGGGCCGGGGTCACGGCTGTGCGAGACGCGAGGGAGTGGCGGCTCGAGCCCAGCTTGCTCCTGGCTCCCGGGAGACTGGAGAATTTCCCCGAAACCTCACCTTGCGAGCCCACTCCCGGATGAGATAGGCTTTCTGACCCCCGGTTTTCTCCTCTGTAAGTGGGGATAATGACGTACTTACGTCAGGGTTATTGGTGAAGGACAGGCAAAACGTTTGCTACGAAGGAGGCTGCGAGAGGTGTGAATTCCCATTGCATGTTATGTTACCACTCCCTTTTCAGAGTCCAAAACCTTCCTCTTTCTTCACCTTCCTAGAGTAGTGGCTTAAGAGGCTCACACTAAAAGGGATATACCCCGACTACCAAAGCAGTAAAAGCAGCGGCATCACCAAGAAACTGGTGGGGAAGAGAGAAACTCCCAAAGGAGAGCATCCCAAGAAAGCAAGCAGACCTGTAGCAGCTAGCATGAGTAATTGTTCTTGAGCCTCACCTTTGGTATTTCTCTTTGGTAGTGGAATGGGGGAAGGTGGTGGCGGGTTTCAGAGGTACCTGGACTTATGCTTGTAAGCCAGTGTTTCCTAACTTTTTTGTTCATAATATGGTTTCTGTTTACTATGTTGGGAGAATTCGGAAACTTCCTTTCTGCCCTGCACCATCATGAGCTTCTTTCACCAGCGGATCTGACTTTATTGTGTATCTACTGTGGACCAACCAGATGGGCGGATGAGTCCCTTAACGCCTTTAGGAATGAACGCCTCTTCGTTGGTGCTCCCAGAATCCTCTGCAAAGGAGCAAGAGAGGATGTTAATTAATGTATTAATTACAAGGCCACCTTATAAGCCATTCGGTATTCTACTTACTTGAAATATTTTCGGCATCAGTATCTTAACCACACTTATAGATGAAGTGAATGTATTACCTAGCAAGTAATAACACAGCCCAGGTAGTACCGTTAGTAAGAAATTGTCCCCGATTTGTTTCTTTTCTATAACATTTAATGATTAATCTTCTGTTATCTAAGTAGTTCCTTGTTGCCTCAGAGAAGTTCAAGATCCCAAGTGTACATGTTATCAATTCTTCTATTTAGTCACACTGAGAAGGACATTGAGGTATCTGATTGGGGTCTAGTTTTCTTCTTCATTATCCACAGCTGAGAGGCTGCCTTCCACATTGATCCTATACCTCCTTTAGGCAGCTACAAAGTTGGGTTACTCCAGTTCCATCCTTCCTATGTTATGTATTTCTAAACTCTAGAGGATAAACAGGGAACTTAAGAATATTTAGACTGGGTGGGTCAGTGGGTTAAAGCCTCTGCCTTTGGCTCAGGTCATGATCTCAGGGTCCTGGGATTGAGTCCTGCATCTGGCTCTCTGCTCAGCAAGGAGCCTGTTTCCCCACCCCCCGCCTGCCTCTTTGCCTACTTGTGCTCTCTGACTGTCAAATAAGTAAATAATATTTAAAAAAATTTAGACTAGCTCCACAAAATTTAAAAACCAAGTAAACTCTGCTGTCATTGTAGTAGTTTGCAACGCAAACACCAGTTTTCTTCTACAGTAGCAAAAATGATGTTCCCTGGATTCAGTGGATGTAATTGAGGCCTGCATTTATATTATCCAAAAACATGGTATAATCTGAGAGGGTGGATGGTAGATAAAAAGGAAGAAAGAGAAAGAGAAGGTGATTGGTTTTGTCTTATATTGGCACAAGTTGATCTCTGCTAGTTTACTTGAGGCCATGAACTGGAAGTTCAAAACTCATTTGGGAGAAATTTATCAAGTTAATTGTGAATTCTTTTTTTTTTTTTTTTAAGATTTTATTTATTTATTTGACAGACAGATTACAAGTAGGCAAGAGAGGCAGGCAGGGAGAGAGAGGAGGAAGCAGGCTCCCCGAGGAGCAGAGAGCCCGATGTGGGGCTTGATCCCAGGACCCTGGGATCATGACCCGAGCTGAAAGCAGAGGCTTTAACCCACTGAGCCACCCAGGCGCCCCTAATTGTGAATTCTTATATCTCTAATCTGGAGAAGTGAATTTCAATGTCATACAAATGGTTGTCTCCTTTTGAGTATGGCAACAAATCCCAGTCCTTTGTATGGAATTTAGACGGTAAGGTTGATAATTAGGATTCTTTTTTTTTTTTCTTAAGATTAAAAAAAATTTTTATTTATTTATTTGACAGAGATCACAAGTAGGCAGAGAGGCAGGCAGAGAGAGAGGAGGAAGCAGGCTCTTTGCAGAGCAGAGAGCCTGATGCGGGGGTTGATCCCAGGACCCTGGGATCATGACCCGAGCCGAAGGCAGAGGCTTTAACCCACTGAGCCACCCAGGTGCCCCGATAATTAGGATTCTTATATTTTGTGAGGTATTTGTCCATTTCAATCTTATGGTTTCTAAGCTTTGAAATGTCTTTTTGTATTTCCTTTTAAGCTCCTGTGTTCTGAATACCCCAATACTGCTTTAGTGGGGCTTTGCTCTCTCATGAACCTGATAACCTACTTTTATAGCAGACAACTTTCTAAACACATTTATAGCCCGACATTCCCCCATTTCTAATCTACTAATCTAATCTTTTTCTTCTTCCTCATCAGGATCCCAAATGTTTTCCTTTATTTTTTTATTTTTATATTTTTAAGATTTTATTTATTTATTTGACAGAGATCACAAGTAGGCAGAGAGAAAGGAAGGGAAGCAGGCTCCCCGCTGAGCAGAGAGCCCGATGCGGGGCTCCATCCCAGGTCCCTGGGATCATGACCTGAGCCGAAGGCAGAGGCTTTAACCCACTGAGCCACCCAGGCGCCCCTTTTCCTTTCTTTTAGAGAGAGAGTGTGTGAGCAGTGGGGAGGAGTAGGAGGGGAGAGAGAGAATCCTAAGCAGGCTTCACGTGCAGCAGGGAGCCACATGTGGGGCTTGATCCCATGACCCTGAAATCATGACCTGATCTGAAACCAAGAATTGGATGCTTAACTGATTGAGCCACCCAAGTGCCCCTCCCCCTTAAAGAGATTTTACTTTTAAGTAATCTCTACACCCAATGTGGGGCTTGAACTCACAACCCTGAGATCCAGAGTCACATGTTCCACTGACCTAGCCAGCTGGGTGCCCCAGAACCCCAAAGATTTTTTTGTGTTAACTGTACTTTTACTGCTGTTGTTGTCTGTTTTGAAATTTCTTAGTCTTGTGAACCGTGTCTTTTTGGGTTGTGGTTCTACTTCATTCCTACCTTTGCCCCATGACAAATACTCTTTTTTTAAAACAAATTTATTTATTTGTCAGAGAGGGAGAGAGAGCGAGCAAGCACAGGCAGGTAGAGGGGCAGGCAGAGGCAGAGGGAGAAGCAGGCTCCCTGCCGAGCAAGGAGCCCGATGTGGGACTTGATCCCAGGATGCTGGGATCATGACCTGAGCCGAAGGCAGTCGCTTAACCAACTGAGCCACCCAGGCGTCCCCCAAGACAAATACTCTTTAAGAGATTTCTGAATTAGTACTGCTGTTAAGGATATTTTTAATCCTATGCCTCAGGTGCCCGTGAGAATAAATATGACCTTTGTGATGTCTCCTTGCCTGGAGTAACTTTTGCCATGGCAGTGGAAGCAGAATATTTTATACCCCAGCTTTCTGTGACCTGACTTCTCTTCTTCATTGCCCTACCCCATTCATGCAGGTTCAGCTAGATTAAAAGTTCAACCTAATTAAGTAGGTCCATTGCCATCTCTTCCTAGGAAGTGGCTACTGTTAATTGGATCAGAATGTCTATTGTCCATGATCTTTATCTTTCTTGCTATAATAGCTTTGACATTGAGATTAAAACTGTTTTTTTTTTTTAAGGCTGATATTTTCCTTGAATTTTTTAACTTTCCAAAACTGCTCTAGTGTTCTTTTCAGTGACCAAATTTTTGAAGGCTTTTTACTTGCTGACAGTAATTTATCTTTTATCTCAAAGTAAAATGATCCATGGAATCAGAGTGCTTTAGGTATTTTTATTTATTTATTTTGTATTTTTATTTTTTTACAGAAGACAGATATTTTTTAATATTTAAAGAGACTGTCAGTGAATTGTCACAATTAATGAAAAATATTCGTATTCATTAAAAGAAGAAAATATCCCTCTATACAAAATAAAACCCAACTGAGTGTTCATACTGGGGGTATATAAATAAATCGTGCTACCTCAATGGAACATTATTCCGTCACTAAGAACATCTGTTTGTTTGTTTGTTTTTAAGATTTTATTCATTTATTTGACAGAAAGAGATCACAAGTAGGCAGAGAGGCAGGCAGAGAGAGAGGAAGGAAGCAGGTTCCCTGCTGAGCAGAGAGCCCGATGTGGGGCTCAATCCCAGGACCCTGGGATCATGACCTGAGCTGAAGGCAGAGGCTTTAACCCACTGAGCCACCCAAGTGCCCCAGAAAATCTGTTTATTTATTTATTGTTAATATATAATGTATTATTTGCCCCAGGGATACAGGTCTGTGAATTGTCAGGCTTATACATTTCACAGTACTCATGGTAGCACATACCTTCCCAATGTCCATAACCCAGCCACCTTATCCCTCCCCCGCAACCCCCAACAACCCTTAGTTTGTTTCATGAGATTAAGAGTCTCTTACGGTTTGTCTCCCACCCTGGTCCCATCTTGTTTCATTTTTTTCCCTCCCTATCCTCCATGACCCCTGCCCTGCCTTTCAAATTCCTCATATCAGAGAGATCATGTGATAATTGTCTTTCTCTGATTGACTTATTTCACTTAGCATAATACCCTCTAGTTCCATCCACATCATTGCAAATGGCAAGATTTCGGTTTTTTGTTTGTTTGTTTGTTTTGGATGGCTGTATAGTATTCCTGTGTGTGTGTGTACCACATCTTCTTTATCCATTTATCTGTTGATGGACGTCTAGGTTCTTTCCATAGTTTGGCTATTGTGGACATTGCTGCTATAAACATTCGGGTGCACGTGCCTCTTTGGATCACTACATTTGTATGTTTAGGGTAAATACCCAGTAGTGTGATTGCTGGGTCATAGTGTAGCCCAATTTTCAACTTTTTGAGGAACCTCCATACTGTATGCCAGAGGGGCTGCACGAGCTTGCATTCCCACCAACAGTGTAGGAGGGTTCCACTTTAGGCATTTTAAAAGGAGATATAAAAGAATATTTGAAAAAATATCCTTTGCAGTTCTTGGGCTTTTGATTATTTCATTCAATTTTTTCTCTATCTCAGTATAAGAATATGCCCTATCCTCACTGTAGTAAGGATCTTCCCTTTACTCCCCTGCCCCCCCCTTTTTAAAAAACATTTTATTTATTTGTTTGAGAAAGAGAGTGAGACAGCACAAGCAGGGAGAGGGGCAGAGGGAGAAGCAGGCTCCTGGCTGAGCAGGGATCCTGACATGGGACTCCATCCAAGGACCCTGGGACCATGACCTGAGCCGAAGGCAGATGGTTAACTGTCTGAGCCACACAGGAGCCCCATATCCCCCTGCCCTTTTTTTTTAATAAACTCACCACACTCCTGAGGTAGAACTTGCATTCTAGATCTTCCAAAGTCATAACCATTTTTAAGGCTTAGTAACATGCTGGCCACTCAACTCTGGACGAGAGAGGATGAGGAACAGAGAACATGAAGGTAGTGAACATGGTGCTGGCCACTTGTCAATCCCAAACCTTTGGCGGTCTTGCTGGAGCTCTGGCTATTGGTGAATGGAGACTATCTGGTTCTAGAAATGAGCATTAATACCAGTTTTCCACTACTGAGAGGCAGTGATCAAGATGGATGAGCTTTGGGACGCCTGGGTGGCTCAGTTGGTTGAGCGGCTGCCTTCGGCTCGGGTCATGATCCCAGCGTCCTGGGATCGAGTCCCACATCGGGCTCCTTGCTCGGCAGGGAACCTGCTTCTCCCTCTGCCTGCCACTCTGTCTGCCTGTGCTCGCCCTCTCTCTCTCTGACAAATAAATAAATTAAAAAAAAAAAAAAAGATGGATGAGCTTTGCCTTTTCCAGGTGGAACTTCACTTTCCATATCCCACTTGGATATGCATGTACTCACTTAATTTTTTGAGATGTTAGAGAAAATGGGGTCTGAGGATCCAGAACCCTGTTCTGCCTTAGGTAGTCCACTGCTAGGTCACCAAGGGAGATTTGTGCACAGGGGTCAGGCCAGGCAAAGGAGAATTTCATTACTAGCTGGGTATTGGCCTCAAACCCCTTTGTGAACTCTAGAGTTCTGGTATGCTGTTTTGGATTATATGGGAGATTCTTTGTGCCTGACTCAGTGAACTCCACTTCCCTGGGCTTCCTGATTCCTGCTTGGCTTTCTAAGGGGTGTTGGGGCATCTCTTCCCAAGGCTGAAATCCCAGCCCTGTCCTTCCGTACCAACCTCTAAGAAAGAGAGCCCCTTAGAGAAGCCCTTTCTGTATGGATTCAGAGATCTTTTACCCTGTGTCTACCCATAAAGAAATCTCCACTTTGCAGTACTAAGATTCAAGTTCTAGGACTTGACTTACATATGAACACTTCTAGAAAATTTTAGAAATCTACTTCCTAGAAACTTTCTTTTACTCATTTTTCTTTTTTCCTTCTTCTTGGCTTCCATGAAACTATATTTTCGAATTCTTACTTTTCTTTTTTCCTTTCTGCCTTTTCCCACTCCTAGTGATAGGTCTGGTATGGGTAAGATCTTACCTGTCTATATTTGAAAGATTTGTCTTTCACTTTTAAGTCTTTACACTAACTATAATTGATTTTGTGTGTGGTATGAGAGATCCAGTGTTCTTTTTTCCCATGTGGCTAGCCAATTGTCCCAGCTCCAAATCTGCATTTCCATTTGCTGGTACACCTAAAAGCAGTTTCAGTTCAGTACATATAGACCTTTCCCCCCACCTGGGATCTTTGCACCTAAATTCCCTCTTTTCAGCATACTCTTCCTCTCCTTTTTGGGTTCACAAGGAGGCCTGTTGAGGCCTACTGACCAAAGACCACTAAACACATCTGGAGTAAAAAACATTAGGAAACTTACCTGATTTGTGTGTGTGTGTGTGTGTTTTCCATAGATTTATTGATAATATATTAGCTTACCTGATTTTTGATAAAACAAACAAACAAAAAACATTAGGTTGTTCTTAGCTTGCTGCAGCGAGAGAAACCATACTCCCTAGGAACCAGAAAGGGGCTTATAGGATTTTAGCTGTGCTGGTGATTTTAAGAAAGGATTAAGGAAGCAAAGACCAGTTTTAGAATGGATATTGTCAAAGAGCTGTGGCATTTCAGCAGGTGGGTATTTTAAGGAAACAGGAGGTGGAAGGACAACATCAGTGAGAAAACAGCAGTCTAAGAAGGGATCATTATTTTAATAGCATCTCCAATTTGATTACCTGCGGGCTGATTTTCTTTTTTTCACTTTTTATCCTTTGAATTGGATCTTGGCTTAAATATTACCTTCTCAGGGATGCCTGGGTAGCTCAGCTGGTTAAGTGGCTGCCTTCGGCTCAGGTCATGATCCCAGTGTCCTGGGATCGAGTCCCACATCAGGCTCCTTGCTCGGCAGGGAGCCTGCTTCTCCCTCTGTCTCTGCCTGCCACTCTGCCTGTGCTCGCTCGCTCGCTCTCCCTCTCTCTCTGACAAATAAATAAATAAAATCTTAAAAAAAATAAATAAATATGGGGCGCCTGGGTGGCTCAGTGGGTTAAAGCCTCTGCCTTCAGCTCAGGTCATGAACTCAGGGTCCTGGGATTGAGCCCCACATCGGGCTCTCTGCTCAGCAGGGAGCCTGCTTCCCTTTCTCTCTCTCTGTGGGTCTCTCTGCCTACTTGTGATCTCTGTCAAATAAATAAAGTATTAAAAAAAATAAATATTACCTTCTCAGCAATCCGTTCTGACCACTATTGCTTATATTTTTCCCAGTATTTATGACAATTTTTGATTATTTATTATCTATTTGCCTTTTTTAAAAAAAGATTTTATTTATTTATTTGACACACAGAGAGAGATCACAAGTAGGCAGAGAGGCAGGCAGAGAGAGGGGGAAGCAGGCTCCCTGCTGAGCAGAGAGCCCGATTCGAGGCTGGATCCTAGGACCCTGGGATCATGACCTGAGCCGAAGGTGGAGGCCTCAACCCACTGAGCCACCCAGGCACCCCTGTAATTCTACTTAATTTTAAAACTCAGGGGCACCTGGGTGGCTCAGTGGGTTAGGCCTCTGCCTTCGGCTCAGGTCATGATCTCAGGGTCCTGTGACGGAGCCCCGCATCGGGCTCTCTGCTCAGCGGGGAGCCTGCTTCCCCCTCTCGATCTGCCTGCCTCTCTGCCTACTTGTGATCTCTCTCTGTGTCAAAAAAAAAACCCACAAAAAAATCCCTCAAAGATGAAATCAAGCTCTACCTAAGACTTTATAGTTTATATATATATATATATATATATATATATATATATATATTTTGATACATACTTAAGAGTATAGTTGACCTTGAACAACATGGTTTTAAATGTGCAGGTCCACTTACACATGGATTTGTATTTTCTTTTCTTTTGTTTTATTTTATTTTATTTTATTTATTTGACAGAGAGACACAGTGAGAGAGGGAACACAAACAGCTGGAGTATGAGAGCGAGAAGCAGACTTCCCAATGAGCGGGGAGCCTGACAAGGGGGCCCATCCCAGGACTCTGGGATCATCACCTGAGCCAAAGTCAGTTGCCCAATGACTGAGCCACTCAGGTGCCCCTGTATTTTTTTTTTTTTTTTTAAGATTGTGTTGTTTATTTATCAGAGAGAGAGAGCACAAGCAGGGAGAGTGGGAGGCAGAGGGAGAAGTAGGCTTCCCACTGAGCAAGCAGCTTGATGGGGGACTTGATCCTAGGACCCTGGGATCATGACCTGAGCCAAAACTGAGAGTCAGACACTCAATCAGCTGAGCCACTGAGGCGTCCCTACATGGATTTTTTTTTTTTAATAAATATGGTGCAGTACTATAAATGTATTTTCCTTATAATTTTCTTTTTTTAAAAAAAGATTTGTTTATTGGGGCACCTGGGTGGCTCAGTTGTTAAGCAACTGAGCAATCTGCCTTTGGCTCTGGTCATGATCCCAGGGTCCTGGGATCGAGCCCCATATCAGGCTCCCTGCTCAGCGGGAGGCCTGTTTCTCCCTCTCCCACTCCCCCTGCTTGTGTTCCCTCTCTTGCTATGTCTCCCTATGTCAACTAAATAAATAAAATCTTTAAAAAAAAGATTTATTTATTAGAGAGAGAGAAGGCCCACACAAGCTGGGAGGGTGGGGGGAGAAGGAGAATCCTCAAGCAGACTCCCTGCTGAGCATAGAGCCTGTTGTGGGGCATGATCCCAGGACCCTGAGATCATGACCTGAGCTGAAATCAAGAGTCAGATATTTTACCAACTGAGCCACCCCGGCACCTCTCTCCCTTATGATTTTCTTAATAACATTTTCTTTTCTCTGTCTTACTTTATTTTAAGAATGTAGTATATAATACATAAGAAATACAAAAAATGTGTTAATTGACTGTGTTACTAATAAGGCTTCCTGTCAGCAGTAGGCTATAGTAGTCAAGTTTTGGGCGAGTCAAAAGTTATATGTGAATTTTTGACTGTGCAGGGGAATCTGTGCCCCTAACACCTGTATTTTTCAAGGATCAACTGTATATGTAACACATGTAAATTGTGGAGCATAGTAATAAAATATGTATCTCACTATATGTTTCTTAAAATTGTATGTAATTGAAATCTTAATTTGCATTTCCCCTGTGACTAATAAAACTGAATATTTTTTCATATTTTTATTGGTCATTTGTGTTTCTTTATGAAATGCCTTTTTATTTCATTTGCTTTTTTCTTTTGGGTTGTCTTTTTCTATATTGTATATAGTATATTCTGGATAAAAATCCATTGTTTATAAGTGTTAGAAATATTTTCTCACATTTATGGTTTTCTTTTTTCATGCATGCATAAGATCTGAATTTTTGTTTAATGTATTATTTGTTTATGATTAGTACTTCCTGTATCTATTTAAAAGATTCTCTTCTGTTGTGAAATCACACAATATTCTTTAAAAATTTTTTAAAAGTTTATCTTTCATGTATACATCTTTCCTTGATCTGAAGTTGATTTTTATATATGATATGAGATAGGAATCTAGTTTTGTTTTGTTTTTTAAACCATGTAGCTAATCAGTTTTTCTGGTATAATTTATTTGCCTATGACATATTTATATGTGCACTTAACAAGAGTGGAGGAGATAATCTCATAGTAGTTCCTGATTTGATCATGTATTATTTCTGTCTTACAGGTTCTTTTTGTAATTTTGTATATACCTCCAGGAGGACAATGAAAGATTATGATGAACTTCTCAAATACTATGAATTATATGAAACTATTGGGACAGGTAATTATTTTGTTTTTTTCTTTTCCCTTGGAGGCATAGGACAGATCAACTATTTTTTTTAAATTTTTAAAAAATATTTTATTTATTTATTTGACAGAGATCACAAATAGGCAGAGAGGCAGGCAGAGAGAGGGAGGGGGAAGCAGGCTCCCTGCTGAGCAGAGAGCCTGATGCAGGGCTATGATCCCACCACCCTGGGATCATGACCTGAGCTGAAGGCAGAGGCTTTAACCCACTGAGCCACCCAGGCGCCCCTAGATCAACTATTTGAGAATATAGTGCATTTGGGCAGTCATGAGCTTTTCAGTTTAATTTTAAAATTAAAGAATTTAAAAATTCTTCAACGTACTTTAGAAAGAAAAAGTAGAGCAAGAGAGAGGAGAGTAGTGGGAGAAGCCTTGTAGGTCCTTTTACTTAGAAGAGAAGTCACTGGAGAGTTTTGAGCTGAGAAGTGATCTATTTGACTTTTCTTTTCTTTTTCTTTCTTTTTTTTTTTTTGTTAAAGATTTTATTTATTTATTTGACAGAAATCACAAGTAGGCAGAGAGGCAGGCAGAGAGAGATGGGGAAACCGATGTGGGGCTCGATCCCAGGACCCTGAGATCATGACCTGAGCTGAAGGCAGAGGCCTCAACCCACTGAGCCACCCAGGCGCCCCTAAAAATAAAATCTTAAAAAAATAAAATAAAAGCATGTGGAAAGGTATTTGTGCCTGAATCCTCAGGTTGCTCTGATGATGATTTTAGGTTACTCTGGCTTATCTTTTCATAATATGTTTTCCTCCACTTAGGTGGTTTCGCAAAGGTCAAACTTGCTTGCCACATCCTCACCGGAGAAATGGTAGCTATAAAAATCATGGATAAAAATGCATTAGGGGTAAGTTTAAAATTATTTAAAAGATATGTATAGATCAGTTTTGTAAATTAAAACCTGAATTTGCTCGAATGTTCTGGTTACTACTTTTGTCTTTCTATAACTTTCTATAACTTTTCTTTTTTTGACTTGTTTTTTAAATTGCCAGTTATATATAAATCTCTGGTTTTAAAAAGTAATCTGGGGGAAGGGCAATTTAATTTTAATGCTGGGCAGTGTTACACATGTGAAGTCCGGAGGATCCATTCTCCTGCAATCTTACATGTGTTTCTGGGTGTTAACATCTCCCCATGACACTCTAAATGTCGATCCCTCTTGCTGTCAGTAGATCTTAGTCCTAGAATTTTATTCAAAGTGGGACCTTAGAAGTTATCTCATGAAATCATTTTGTAATCAGTCTCTTTCTCTTCTACATGGATGCTTCCAGAATTGAGCTGCTCATTACCTCCTAAAGCAGCCCATTCAATCAATATGTGGTCTTGGTTTTAAGGTACCTAAAGTTTTTATATAAAGGAAAGATGTTTCTCTTTTGATGGTCTTTTTGGGCCTGTTATACCCTTTCTAGTGTTTGAAGTCACCCTGAGTGGTCTTTTGTTTCTAATTCTTTTACCATCCCTCATATGGTTTTGTTTCTTTGTTTTTCTTTGTTCTGGTCTCCTGTTGGGAATTCACTAGTCCTGTAGTATGGATCTGTGGCCGTTTCTTTTTTTGAAGATGAATTAGAAAACATTAAAAAAATCATTTTTTTCTCTAACCAAAAATCTCTGAGTGTTAAAAACATTTTTTCTTGTGGATTAAGTTAGCGTTATAATTATTAGCAATGTATAACAGAGTAAAATAAAAGAGCACATTTTATAAATGTTGATAATTATCAAACATAAAAAAATAACAATTTACTGAAAATACATTTTAAAATTAGATACATTGAACTTCTTTTGGTCTCCCTTATTGTTGGAATGAGACAGAATTTAACATCAATTATTACCTTATTTAATTTTCTTATTTTTTATTTTAAGACTATGTGCTGATTAACATATGTAAATAAGTCAGAGGAAATGTGAGGAGTTTTATTATAGCAGTGTCAGTCAATTCTTTGAATTCCTTCCAAAATAAATGCCAAAATCATACTGTGACCTAATCAGAACCTATTTTTAATAATCTATCAACTAACAATTCAGGTTCTCCTTCAGTATTTTTGTTTTTCATTGTTTAGTATTGTATTTATTAAACTAATAAAAAGATATTAAGAACTATTTTTCTTGGGGTGCCTGGGTGGCTCAGTCATTAAGCGACCGCCTTCGACTCAGGTCATGATCCCAGGGGCCTGGGATTGAGCCCTGCATCGGGTTCCCTGCTCAGTGGGGAGCCTGCATCTCCCTCTCCCGCTTTCCCTGCTTGTGTTCCCTCTCTTGCTTTCTCTCTGTCAAATAAATAAATAAAATCTTTAAAAAACAAAAAACTATTTTTCTTGAGCATTTAAGGTATTGATTAAAATCTGATTAATTTAATTCCCTTAAGCAATTTAAACTTCAGTTATAACATCAGTGTGCCTTATTCATGTGAACACTACAAATGCTTTAATAGAAACAGAATGTGAACTGTTTGTTACAAAATGTGTTACCACACTGATAACTCAAAATTTATTCTAAAGCATCAATATAGGGGCACCTGAGTGGCTCAGTCGTTAAGCATCTATCTTCGGTCAGGTCGTGATCCCAGGGTCTTGGGATCAAACCCCACGACAGGCTCCTTGCCCAGTGGGAAGCCTGCTTCTCCCTCTCCCACTCTCCCTGCTTGTGTTCCCTCTCTCGCTATCTCTCTCTCTCTGTCAAATAAATAAATAAAATCTTAAAAAAAAATAAGGCATCAATATAATGATGTGAATTCATTATTTCTAAACTTGTTTTTGTATTTTTTATTGTTCTCATGGTTGTTTTAATTACTTCCTAGGACTTTAATAATGTTTTTGTTACCCTAGGGTTTTAGTCATCAGACTTCCACTCCTCCCAAAAAAGAAAAAAGGATTGTCATTTTGAAGATTTTTTTTTTTTTTTTTAATTTCATAGACAGAGATCACAAGTAGGCAGAGAGGCAGGCAGAGAGAGAGGAGAAAGCAGGCTCTCCACGGAGCAGAGAGCCCAATGCGGGGCCTGATCCCAGGACCCTGGGATCATGACCTGAGCCAAAGGCAGAGGCTTAACCCACTGAGCCTCCGAGGTACCCTTGGATTGTCATTTTGAAATAAAGTTACAGTTGATCCTGGTCAAGACCTGACAGGTAAGACCTGTATGGTCCCACATAATTGGATGTCTAGCCACTGGACATTAAATTGAGCCTCTTTTTACGATAAAGTTTTACTTGCTATTTCGTAGATATCTAGATTTCTGTCTTTAATATGGAGTTGGAAATTTTTTCAGCTTGACTCTTCCTCTTTCCAACTAGCTTTTTGTTTTGAAAAATTTTAAGCCCATAGAAAAGGTGGACAATTGAGATAGTGAAGACCTGTGTGTCTTTCACCTACATCACCAGTTTTTAGCTCAACAGGCTTCTTAAGGAACACTACTAAGACTGAAAATGGTAGCACAGGCAGGTATCTGTTATTTTTCTTGTTCGGAATGCTAACCTTCTAAGGGAGTCTGAGATTGTTTTTATTTTTCTGGACGTTGTACTATTGACCCACATCAAACTGGTCTTTCATAAAACCCTCTGCTTTGTGTGTGTGTGTGTATACATATAAATAGTTTTTGTTATATTTTTCTGTGCTTTTGAACAGTTTGTTTTGAGGCTGTTGGTTGCTTTTGCTACTCAGTATTAAAGCTGTTGATTTTTTTTTAATATTAAAGCTGTTGATATTAATGCTTGGTGTACTTCCCAAATAGGTTTATTGCTCATGTAATATGTTTTGTCTTAGAATGATTTGCCCCGGGTCAAAACGGAGATTGAGGCCTTGAAGAACCTGAGACATCAGCATATATGTCAACTCTACCATGTGTTAGAGACAGCCAACAAAATATTCATGGTTCTTGAGGTTAGTAATGTGATCTAGAGACCTAAAGGTATTTGATCACTGTCTTAGTCTGTTTGGGCTGCTCTAACAGATAGCACAGTCTGGGTAGTTTGTTTCTCAGAGTTCTGGAGGCTGGCAATTCCAAGATCAAGGTGCTGGCATGATCAGGTGATGGCCCTCTTCCTGATTCTAGGCTGGTGCCTTCTTACTATGTCCTTAACAGTAGAGGGGCCACGGGATCTCTCTGGAATCTCATTTATAAGAGAATTAATTCCATTCATGAGGGCTCTACCCTCATGTCCTAATCACTTCCCAAAGGCTCATCTCTTAGAACCGTCATCTTTTGGGGGTTAGGATTTTGACATACCAATTTTGGAGGGAAATCAAATATTCAGACCATTTTCATTCACTTTATCCAGAGTTAAGGGAAAAGTGTTTTTCACCTAAAAGATTAAAATAAATGTTAAGCAGCTTACGTGTTTGAGTTCTGTCTGTAACTATTTATTTATTGTTTAAAGATTTTAAAAATTTATTTATTTGAGAGAGAGTGAGCGAGAGAGAGCACAAGCAGGATGAAGGGCAAAGGGAGAAGCAGACTCCCTGCTAGGACACCATCCCAGGACTCCGGGATCATGACCTGAGCCAAAGGCAGAAGCTTAACTGACTGAGCCACCCAGGTGCCCTGTCTATAACAATTTAGATTAAGTAAACATATATAATAAGTTGGAGATTCATTGTAAGTTCACAGTTTCTAATACACTCCTGATGGGGTTAGTATTAATGAACAGAACATGTTAGAATTTGTTTCTAGAGGGAAGGATCCATTTTAGTTTTATATGGCATATTAGTCTAGGGCTGCCATAGTAAACTACCACAAAGTTGGTGGTTTAAAATGACAGAAATTTATTGCCTCACAGTTCTAGAAGCTGGAAGTCTGAAATCAAGGTGTGGGTAAGGTTGGTTTCTTCTGGACAATCTGTTCTGTGCTTCTTATCTAGTTTCTGATGGTTACTGACAATCTCTGGCATTCCTCCTTAGCTTGTACCACTCCAATCTCTGCCTCTGTCTCTAAATGGTGTTTTCTTATCTGTGTGTCTGTGTCTTTGTCCAAATTTCCCTCTACATGTAACAACACAGTCGATGGATTAGGGTTCACCCTAATCCAATCTAGTAGGACTAATCCTAATCTAGTAGGACTTCACTGGGACTTGATTACATCTACAAAACTAAGTAAGGTTATGTTTATTGGTACCAGATGTTAGGACTTGCACATCTTTTTTGGGGGACATAGTTCAACTTACAGCCTATAGGTGGGTTTCAATACATGTGTCATATGAATCAGACTCAAGTTTTAACTGCCCTTTTGGGCCTGAAATGTAAAGTCTTTAGAACTTCCATCATTCATCTCTTGTTTCATTTTCTTTAGTCTCAGCCAAATAATTTGTAACTGCATATCATTTTCATAGATTAGCTCTATTTCAAAAGCACATTTTTTTTGTTGTTTTAAAGGTTTTATTTATTCATTTGACAGAGAGAGATCACAAAAGGCAGAGAGGCAGGCAGAGAGAGGGAAGCAGGCTCCCCACCGAGCAGAGAGCCCGATGCAGGGCTTGATCCCAGGACCCCGAGATCATGACCTAAGCCAAAGGCAGAGGCTTTAACCCACTGAGCCACCCAGGTGCCCCTCAAAAGCACATTTTAAAATTCATAATGTTGGGCACTTGGGTGGCTCGGTTGGTTAAGCAACCAACTCTTGATTTCTGCTCAGGTCATGATCTTGGGGTCCTGGGAGGAGCCCTACATCAGGCTCTGCATTCTGCAGGGAGTCTGCTTAAGGATTCTCTCTCTCTCTCTCCCTCTCTGTCCCTCCCTCCACTTGCACGCTCTCTCTCTTAAAAAAATAAAATAAATAGATTTAAAAATATGAGAATGGGTTTTACTACTCTGCTATAGAAATACAAAACCCTGAATGGACTTAAAAATCACGGGCGTTGGGGTGCCTGGGTGTCTCAGTCAGTTGAGTATCTGATTCTCGGTTTCAGCTCAGGTCATGATCTCAGGGTCTCTGGATGGAGCCCTGCATTAGGCTCTGCATTTAGCAGGGGAATCTACTGGAGATTCTCTCTCTTCCACTTTTGCACTCTCACTCTCTCGAATAAATAAATAAATCTTTTTAAAAAAGAATCCGTGTTCGTTGGTTCTGCTTCTACTTACTGGTCATAAAACTGCTTGAGTCCATTAGCTATTGATCTCTTTCCTGGAGTAATTATTAACTTGTTTGATCCCAGAGGATATTTTTTAATATGCCTCATGTGTTTTCCTTCCCTTTAAGTTGAATTTAATAATATCTTTGAGTTAAGTATAATTTTTTGTTTTAATTCCCCTGAAGTGATTTTTCTAGGTAGTAACAGTATCTGTGTGTCTCTGTCGTTACTGAAGTATTGCCCCGGAGGAGAGCTGTTTGATTACATAATTTCCCAGGATCGCCTGTCCGAGGAGGAGACCCGAGTTGTCTTCCGTCAGATAGTTTCTGCGGTCGCTTACGTGCACAGCCAGGGCTATGCTCATAGGGACCTCAAACCAGTAAGTGACTGTCACACATGCTCTCAATGTTGAGAGTTCAACACCATTTACTGGTAGTTACTGGTTTCCAAGTGTTCTTTCTGTTTATAATCTATCTTGGCTTTTTTTTTCTTCCACTCATAATGTGAACACTTTTTTTTTCCCCCTTTTTTCCTTTTTTGTGCTGGTAGGCTTTTTTGGATGTACTTGATTATTGGCATTCTATATATTTGTTTGTTGTGGGCAACATTATGGATGTCTTTGTAATCACCTGGGGAATATAAACCTCAGGATTTTATCTCTCGGAAAGAGGAGTTTTGAGTATTTTCTTCAAGAATATTGTCATTGAATATTTTCCCTTCAGTACTCTTTTCCTAACCCCATCTTCTTTTAATTTTAATTCCATTTTGCATCAGAAGGGAACAGTTCAATGGAATGAAGAAACTCTAATTTTCAGAGATAAAATAAAAATGTGAATACTCTGCAAGCTCTGACTAATATGAATGATGGTGAACGTGGATTTTATGTTACTTGATATTAGGGTCAGGGACCTAGAATTGTTTGGCAAAATATGTCAATGCTACTATCCTTTCCCTCTGTTTATACCCAGTTCTTTGATTTGAGTTCATTCTTTTGGTTTGGCACAGACTGTGTTTGCTTATAGTTGAACTTCAGAGCACCAAGGAGAAAATGGTTTATGTTAAAGTGTCTTGAGGGGAAGCAGGATCATTATCAACATTCCTCCTCTTTCCCCTTCTATACTTCTTTTCATTTCATTTCATTCTTTTTTAATGATTTTCATCCTATTGTTCCCAGGCTGTTTAATATAAACAATCTTAAACCTTATTTATTGGTTTTGCTGCTGCCTGGACTACATCACACAGAACTTCTAGCAGGGTCTGCAGGCAGAAATGTAACTGTGACAAAGGGTTTTAGAAGAAATGCTTATCATAAGGAAGCAGAGGTCTGCATTACATTTCCTGAATTTGGAAAAATGCAAAATATGTGTAACTTTCTTATTTAAAAGCTACGTAGCTCTGCTGTCATCAGCCAACTCCAGTTCCGTTATACTCCAAGTTCTGTTGAGAATCTCAGATGGTAAGGCTGTCTTGTTGTGAACGTGTGGTGCAAAGCTCAAGAAGTCTATAATCTTGTTGGCCAAACTCTAGGAAAACCTTTATTCATCAAAGAAGAAACAAAAAAATGGGAAGGCTAAATAGATGATCCCCAGTTGTCCAGACTCTCAAGTTCATTAACTGCACAACAAAAACCCACAAGTGCAACAATATATGCTGCTTCAAAAATATTTATAACTCTTGAAGTAAAGGGGAAAGAGAAGAAAAAAAAAAATCTCTGAAATTCCAACCAAAATATATTGCGTTTGCATCTTTTTGTTTGTTTTTATACTTTTTTTTTTTTAAAGATTTTATTTATTCATTTCACAGACAGAGATCACAAGTAGGCAGAGAGAGATGGGGAAGCAGGCTCCCTGCTGAGCAGAGAGCCCAATGCGGGGCTCGATCTCAGGACCCTGGGATCATGACCCAAGCCAAAGACAGAGGCTTTAACCCACTGAGCCAACCAGGCACCCCCTGTTTTTATACTTTTTATAATGTTTGCTTTTGTCCTGAATATATATACTATAGATATGTAAAGTGTTTCTCCCCCTAAAATCTGTCAGTCCTTGCGCAAGTTCCCCCAGAACACCTAAATTTCCTTTCTATTTTTTAAAAACCTACTATGGGAAATACTCTGGAAATAAATGTCTTAAATGTGAAAGAAAATTATATATATTTAAAAATTGTTTTTAGAAATGGCTAGAGGTAGGATGTGACATAAGGAAGTCAATACATAGTTAATGAAAATATCTTTGTTTTCTCAGGAAAATTTGTTGTTTGATGAATATCATAAAGTAAAGCTGATTGACTTTGGTCTCTGTGCGAAACCCAAGGTAAGTACAGAAATCAAAACGCATTTATTTCCTTTGTAAATGCACCTCTTAGGATGTTATCTTGCAGTGACTCTCACTGAGCCTTTATCGAGCCTGGTTGCATCCATTAAGAATGTTAAATTTCATCCCTTTTAGAAGTTCTCTAGATGATTCTAATATATAGCCAAGATTGAGAACCAGTGCTCTAGGTGCGGGGTTGGGCCACCTGAAGACCCAATGGGTATACTCTGAGTTTGCAGTGCCGAGGTGACATGAGGTCATTACAACATGAATTCTGAATTGATCATGTTTTGCAGTTTGAGTATGTTGCCACTAGATGATGCTTTTGTTCATTAAATAGGAATTTTGGGAATTTAGTGCAGGTCTTTTTTTTTTTTAATCCAAGTGGTTTTATAACTAACAGTTACATTTTGAGAGACAGTCCCCTTTTTTAATAAAAGAAGAAGAAAGAAGTCCATAAGCACTTTTAAATTTGTCCTGTTATATATTTCCTTAATTTGGACTCCACAGTTAAATACTGGTGTTCTCGTGTATCTTCTCTTTGAGGTGACTTTGAACTTCCCAGCTGTGCTATCTGCAGAGCACCTGTGTGGCTGCCTGTTGGAGGCTTCCTCCTGAGTTCTCTAATGATGGCACTCACAGTCTCTAAAATGAGCTGTCTACACTCATTAAGAATGTTGAAATTGCAGACCTGTCTCAGCCCTTTGCAGTTCCATGATTATTTCCTGCCCCCTGTCAGAATGAGCTAAATGCAAAGGGAAGCAGATTTTGCCCCTTCAGCTGAATGTTTGATTCTTTCTGATTTTCCTCGCCTTTCCTTGGCTCTTCAGAGATTGTCAGTGACTTGTGTCTGGGAGCCAAATGCTATAAGGCATTTTTTTGATCGGTAGCCATATAAAGATAAAACATACTTTAAGCAGATAAACTGGTTTAAGTCATGTTCTCCACAGGAGGCAGTGGAAAAGGTTTGTGACAGACTCCATTAGCTTTTATTTATGGCTGCCACAGACACAGACACCATCTAAAAAAAGCAGGGTTGGCTGGGAGAGGATTGCCTCTGGTTTCTGTTGAGGAGTTCACTTCTGGGCATGTTGTTGCAGTTGTAAATGAAATTTCACAATCTCCCAAGTCGTTTGCAAGTTGTAAGACTATACAAACATTGGGTGGTTGTATCATTTCCATTCTGTCTTGATATTCTGTGGGAGAGCAGAGGATGTTGGGCAGATCCCTCATTTTCACAGTTCTGGAAGCTCAGGCTGTGATTTGTGTTAGAACTGGGTCTAGAACATGGGCTTCTGAGGTGCTGTCCTGTGCAGCAGGTCCCTCTCTCCCCTCTCAGAGAAGCCAAGCTTCTGTATTTGTAAAGATTTGGTATTTGAGTTAGAGTCCAGGAAAAAAATAGCCCCTTTTCTTTGAGTACTTGGGGGGTGGGAAGACACTGGGTGCTTGGGTGTCTGGTAAGCCGATTAGTATGTGAGTGGACGTCTAGGAAAGTATGAACCTGACTTGATTGAGCTGGGGGGAAAAGGATTTTGTTCATGCTGGGTTGCAGTGATGTTGGAAATCCCAAAAGAGGAAACTACATGTGTTTGCATGCGTATGGGCAGAGTATTGAGTTGGCTGCAGAGTCTCTTTGGGGTAATCCTTCATCTAGCTTCTCTTTGGTTGTGCCAAAAGAATGTTTATCAAGGTTTTGATTTCGTAAGGCCTATAACTAATGAGTCTTTCATTTTTTCTTATTGGCAGGGTAATAAGGATTACCATTTACAGACATGCTGTGGGAGTCTTGCTTATGCAGCACCTGAATTAATACAAGGCAAATCCTATCTGGGATCAGAGGTAATCATTCACTGATTAACTCAGTATATAATCAATATATATTTATTGGTGATTTCTAAGTAAGCCAGGCATTGTGCATTTGGGGATATTACAATAAGGTAAGAAATAATCTTGTTCATCAAAGGGTTCAATTTATTCAGAGAGTAAGATATAAAGTAACACATAAAATGAATAACTTGCAAAAAATATAATAAGACATAGTATACTTATGAAGCAAGGATACATTTCTGGTGTCCTTGTTGTGGTTGCTTTTGTGTTAAACAGTACCATAGTTTAGAGTGGTTAGTCCAGCCAGGAAGAGCACAAGACCACAAGAGCAGAGCTACCTAGATGCTGGCTAGCTCTGAGAAAACTTGCACTTTGTTCATAGCCGACTATCTGAGGCCTGCAGTCCTGTGTAGGAGGCCCAGGCTCAAAAGGCCTGGGAATTGCTTTTTTACTTACCATTTGCTACTACAAGCTAGTCAGCCCTTTCCAGTGTCTGGAGTACTAATTTTGCTGATATTAATATCATAAGGCAAACAAGGTTTAGTTATCAAAAGCTCAGGAAATGCTGGATTGAACAGTTTTCTTCAGTTCAGGATATCTCCAAATCTTTTATTTTATTTTACTTTATTTTTAAGATTTTATTTTTGAGAGAGACAGCAGAGAGAACAAGTGGGGAGGGGGGAGTGGGCGGAGGGAGAGGGAGAAGCAATGTGGGGCCCAATCCCAGGACCCCGGGATCATGACATGAGCCAAAGGCAGATGCTTAACTGACTGAGCCACCCAGAGGCCCCTGGACATCTCCAAATCTTTAATATGTTCTTGTACAATGTTGTCCTTTGGGGAACATCACAGAGAACAGCTGGTCTTGATTTGCTTTGCCTACGGAGTCCCCTTCTTATGTGGAATGTCTTTTGGAGCTAGTGTTATGTTAGAGAAACTTTGACATATGTCCATTAACTTTATTTATAACAAGAGAAGAGGGGAACTGACTTGTTTTGGTGACTTTTTGGTTGGATATAATTTCACACTTAGGAATAGTTGCAGATATGGAACGAGGAACTTCTGTATACGTTTAGTTATATTCACAGTTGTTTACATTTTCCCCTATTTGCTTGATCATTCTCTATGTTTGTATATATGGGTATTCTTTTTTGAACCAGTTGAGAGTAAGTGTTAGACCTTATACCCTTTTATCATTATGTATTGCATATATTTCCTAAAAGCGAGGGCCTTCTCTTTTATACCCATACTTTAGTTCTCAAAATCAGGGAATTTAACATCGATACAATTTATTTAATCCATAATTCATATTTCCATGCTGCTAATAATAGCACTAATGTCCTTAGCTGTATTTTCCCTCTGGTCCAGGATTGAGTTCAGGATCGTGTAATGCATTTAGTTGTCATGTTTCTTTGGTCTTCTTTAACTTGGAAGAGTTCTTTACCCTTTTTCCATCTTTGACCTTGATGTTTTGGAGGAAGCTCGTTATTTTGTAGAAAGTCTCTCAATTTGAATTTGTGTGAAGCTTATAGTTAGATTCAAGTTAGCATTTTTGGCAGATACAGCACAAAGGGGATGTTGTGGCCTTCTCAGTGAGTTGTAGGGAAAGGAACAAACTTTCACTGACCATTTAACATAGTTCTGGAATCATGCTAGGTCCTTTTCTTTTTCAGTTGTGGTAAAAATACATGTAACATAAAATTTACCATCTTAACTTTTTTTTTTAAACCATTTAAACCATTTTTAAGTGTACAGTTCAATAGTGTTAGGTTTATATCATTGTGCAAATAATCTCCAGAGCTCTTTCCATTTTGCAAAATGAAACTCTATATCCATTAAATAATTACTCTCTATTCATCCCTCCTCCCATTGCTGGCAGCCACCCTTTTACTTTCTATGTGAATTTGACTACTCTAGGTACCTTATAAAGTGGGGGCATACAATATTTGTCATTTTGTGACTGACTTATTTCACTTAGCATAATGTCTTCAAGGCTTATCCATTTTGTAGTATGTGTCAGAATTTTTTCCTTTTTAGGGGCGCCTAGGTGGCTCAGTTGGTCCATCCATGGATGAATGAGTAAATAAAATGGGGTATATATACACAATGATATATTATTCAACCTTAAAAAGAAAAAAAAAAGTCTTTTTTTTTTTTAAGATTTTATTTTTTTGTTTGAGAGAGAGAGTGAGCAAGCAAGAGAGCAAGAGCAGAGAGTAGAGAGAGGGACAAGCAGACTTCCCTCTGCACAGGGAGCCCATCATGGGACTCAATTCTGGGACCCTGAGATCATGACCCGAGCTGAAGTCAGATGCTTAACTGACTGAGCCACCCAGATGCCCTGTAATTCTATTTTTAATTTTTTGAGAAACTGCCACACTGTTTTCCATAGTGGCAGCAACATTTTACATTCCTACAACAGTCTACAGGGTTCCTTATACAAAATATTTTTTATAATTGTCATTTATATCCACAGAGATCCTAGGGCACCTGGATGGCATAGTCACTTGAGCTTCCTACTCTTGGCTTGAATTTATATCATGATCTCTCTGTAGTCGGACCCAACCCTGCATCTGGGCTCTGCACTCAGTGAGGAGTCTACTTTACATTCTTCCTCTCCTTCCCCCACTCTGCTCCTCCCACTCACCTGCAGGGCACTGCCCTCTTTCTCTCTCAAATAAATAAATATAAATTAATAAAAAATAAATAAATTCTTTAAGTCCACAAAAATCCTTTGGAATGAATACTATTACTCATTTCATTAAGTTAAGATAAACGAGTTGAAGAAATTAAGTGCCTCTTCGGGGGTCACATAGCTGGTAACTACAGGTCAACATTTGAACAGAGTGAGGCTTTACCGTGTACCCCTACTTTCTCTTTTTTATTATATAATAATTTTCTTAAAGATTTTATTTATTTATTTGAGAGAGAGAGAGCATGAGTCAGGGGCAGAGGCAGAGGGAGTGGGAGAGGGAGAAGCAGACTCCCCACTGAGCAGAGAGCCCGATTCGGGGCTCGATTCCAGGACCCTGAGATCATGACCTGAGCCAGACAGCCACTTAACCGACTGAGCCACCCAGGCCCCCCATAATAATTTTTTTTAAAGATTTATTTATTTATTTTTTATAAACATAAAATGTATTTTTATCACTAGGGGTACAGGTCTGTGAATCTCCAGGTTCACAGCACTCACCATAGCACATACCCTCCCCAATGTCCATTAACCCCACCCCCCTCCCCCCAGCAACCCTCAGTTTGTTTTGTGAGATAGAGTCTCTTATGGTTTGTCTCTCTCCCGATCCCATCTTGTTTCATTTATTCTTTTCCGACTCCCCAAACCCCCCGTGTTGCATCTCCATTTCCTCATATCACGGAGATCATATGATAGTTGTCTTTCTCCGATTGACTTATTTCACTAAGCATGATACCCTCTAGTTCCATCCACGTCGTTGCAAATGGCAAGATTTCATTTCTTTTGATGGCTGCATAGTATTCCATTGTGTATATATACCACATCTTCGTTATCTATTCATCTGTTGATGGACATCTAGGTTTTTTCCATAGTTTGGCTATTGTAGACATTGCTGCTATAAACATTCGGGTGCACGTGCCCCTTCGGATCACTACATTTGTATGTTTAGGGTAAATACCCAGTAGTGCAATTGCTGGGTCATAGGGTAGTTCTATTTTCAACTTTTTGAGGAACCTCCATGCTGTTTTCCAGAGCGGTTGCACCAGCTTGCATTCCCACCAACAGTGTAGGAGGGTTCCCCTTTCTCTGCATCCTCGCCAGCATCTGTCATTTCCTGACTTGTTAATTTTAGCCATTCTGACTGGTGTGTGGTGATATCTCATTGTGGTTTCAATGTGTATTTCCCTGATGCCGAGTGATGTGGAGCACTTTTTCATGTGTCTGTTGGCCATCTGGATGTCTTCTTTGCAGAAATGTCTGTTCGTGTCCTCTGCCCATTTCTTGATTGGGTTATTTGTTCTTTGGGTGTTGAGTTTGATAAGTTCTTTATAGATTTTGGACACTAGCCCTTTATCTGATATGTCGTTTGCAAATATCTTCTCCCATTCTGTCAGTTGTCTTTTGGTTTTGTTAACTGTTTCCTTTGCTGTGCAAAAGCTTTTGATCTTGATGAAATCCCAATA
>PISX010006096.1:0-100796 GCA_004024625.1 Mellivora capensis
AGGTATCTTATGGTTCTTGGTGCTATAGTAAATGGAATCGATTCTCTAATTTCCCTTTCTGTATTTTCATTGTTAGTGTATAAGAAAGCCACTGATTTCTGTACATTGACTTTGTATCCTGCCACGTTACTGAATTGCTGCATGAGTTCTAGTAGTTTGGGGGTGGAGTCTTTTGGGTTTTCCATATAAAGTATCATGTCATCTATGAAGAGAGAGAGTTTGACTTCTTCATTGCCAATTTGAATACGTTTTATTTCTTTTTGTTGTCTGATTGCTGTTGCTAGGACTTCTAGTACTATGTTGAATAACAGTAGCGAGAGTGGCCATCCTTGTCATGTTCCTGATCTCAGAGTGTCATAGAACAGAAATTTACAGAGACAATTTATAGATACAAGGACTTCACAGGCAACATGATGTCAATAAAAACGTATCTTTCAATAATCACTCTCAACATGAATGGCCTAAATGCTCCCATAAAATGGCACAGGGTTGCAGATTAGATAAAATGACAAGACCCATCCATATGTTGTCTACAAGAGACCTATTTTGAACCAAAGGATACATCCGGACTGAAAGTGAAGGGTTGGAGAAACATCTTTCATGCCAATGTGCCTCAAAAGAAAGCTGGGGTAGTGATTCTCATATCAGATAAATTAGATTTCAAACTAAAGACTGTAGTCAGAGATAAAGAAGGACACTACATCATTCTTAAACGGTCTATCCACCAAGAAGATCTAACAATTGTAAATATTTATGCCCCCAGTATGGGAGCAGCCAACTACATAAGACAGCTGTTAATCAAGATAAAGAGTCATATTGCTATGAATACATTAATTGTAGGGGATCTTAAAACACCACTCTCAGTAATAGATCATCCAAGCAGAAAATCAATAAAGAAACAAGAGCATTGAATGACACATTGGACCCACACTTGTTTTTATTTAACTTGTTGATTTTGGCCATTCTAGTGTGTGTGTGAGGTAGCATCTCACTGTGATTTTAATTTGCATTTCCCTGATTACTATTGATGAGCAACTTTTTATATCTTTTTTTTTAGATTTTAGTTATTTATTTGACACAGAGAAAGAGACAGCCAGAGAGGGAACACAAGCAGGGAGAGTGGGAGAGGGAGAAGCAGGCTTCCTGCTGAGCAGGGAGCCTGATGTGGGCCTTGATCCCAGGACCCTGGGATCATTACTGGAGCTGAAGGCAGACACTCAACAACTGAGCCACCCCGGCATCCATCTTTTTATGTCTTTATTGATGATTTGTATATTGTCTTTGGAGAGGTATCTATACAGAACCTTTGTTCACTTACTTCTTGTGCCTCTACCACAGCCAGAAGAACAGCCTGCCCTGGGCAGCCAGACTCCCAGAATGAACACACTTGGAGCAGATAAGGACCAACCAGCAGCAATGAACCAACCCCAGTCAGACCTCTAGCTTGAAGCATAGTGTCCCAAATCAGCTGCCTAGATCAGACAACCCCTAACTGATATATAAGATATAAATACTTATTAATGCACCCCACTGAGATTTTGTGCTTGGATTGTTACTCAGCAAAACTTGACTGATACAGGAAGGAAGAAAAAATAGGTGATACTATACTAATTACAGATGGCAATATCTTCCTTTGCCTCCTACTTCCCGCCTGCCTCCAAAAATAAAGCAGGTACATACCCTGTACCATTAGCATATTTTCTGACAGTTCTCTAGGTACTTTTCAAATGATCTCACCACACACTTATTACTGCATTGCTAGTATTTCCTTTTAAGAAGTTCCTGACGAATAAAACTCATTCTATAATAGAAAAATTTAAGCCATCTGAATATACAGATTAATTAAAAGATTTTATTTTTTAAGTAATCTCTGCACCCAACCTGGGTCTCAAACTCACAACCCTGAGATTAAGAGTCACATGCTCACAGTTCCCGGTTGGCTCAGTGGGTTAAAACCTCTGCCTTCAGCTCAGGTCATGATCTCAGGGTCCTGGGATGGAGCCCCACGTCAGGCTCTCTGCTCAGTGGGGAACCTGCTTCCCTCTCTCTCTGCCTGCCTCTCTGCCTATTTGTGATCTCCTTTCTGTGTCAAATAAATAAATAGAATCTTAAAAAAAAAAGAGTCACATGCTCTACCAACTGAGCCAGCCAGGTGCCCCTGAGTATATGGTAATAATCTATCTTTTTATAATACTACTAGTATTTAATTATGTCTTCCTTCTACCTATTCACCCTTGTGGCTTAGCACTCCTACCCCACCAAAAAAAAAAAAAAATCATCCCAGCTGAGGAAATAATGTCACTTTCCCTCCTTTGCTCCTTACTACTAAGTGTTCTGGGATGTTTCCACCAATCAAAGAAAATAGAAATAGTTGAAGAATTTGAATATGATTTTCATAGTCAGAAATTCTGGGTATTTACCGCAATTCATTGCCAAATATCCTCCCCTTGGCACATGCATTGAATAAACAGGAGAGTTGAAAGGGATGGAGAATAATAAGAGAAGTAAGCCAGATTAATTTAAAAAATAAGTTCTCAAAGGGAGTCTTTTTTTCAGTGGGAGGAGCTACTCTGAAGCTATTTTTACAGCTACTTTTACTTCTTAGCCTAAAATTGAGGCCCCACAAAGCATGAAAGTGAGGAGCCATTAAATAAAGTGGACAGACAGACATCGACTACTATATAGCAGGACACTACATAATTAAAGTAAACTTTCTAAGAGCAGGCAATCTGGTATGTCTATCACTTTATCATCTCTTTGGCTAAGAGCTGGATGTCACCTACAAGCACAAGATAAAGCAAATAAATAAATTGCAATGTTATCTCCTCATATACTCAGTAAACGGGGATGGTACTTGGAGTCTAGTAATGGATTAATTTATGAAGAGATCATTTCTTTTGGTCCTAAGATCACCTGCCTCCTGCAGCACAGACAAATAAAGCTGCCTAACACAAAATGTGTATGACAGTATCACTGTTTAAATAGAATTACAAAATAGAAATACAATAGGCATACATTACAAGATATATAATAAAGAGTTCTCCAAAGAATTTATGTTTTATATATACAAAAAAGAATTTATGGTTTTTTTTTACTGCTCCAAATCATGTTACCTTTTCAGTCTGTTAATATAAGAGGCGGGCAGGGGGCACCTAGGTGGCTCTGTTGGTTAAACTTCAGACTCTTGATTTGGGCTCAGGTCATGATCTCGGGGGTTGTAGGATTGAGCCCTGAGTACATTCAATCTACTTGGGATTCTTTCCCTCCCCCTCTACACTTCCTCCTGCTTGTGCATTTTCTCTCTCTCTCTCTCTCTCAAATAAATAGATAAATCTTTAAAAATTACAAGGAATGTTACTCATTAAAAAAAAACAATCACTGCCAACAACAAAACAAATGAAAAAATCTTTAACTTTTGAGATGATCTCAGCAAAATAAGTTAGGTCCACAGCAAGGCCATTTTCTTTGGTTGAGAATATTTCATGCCAACGTTTGGAATCTTTCATGAGTTTCTAAAACACAATGTTTAAGCATTCAAAAATCTGTGTAATTACTTTATTAACATTAAAAAAGCAAAACCATTCGATCGTTTCAGTAGATGCAGAAAAAGCATTTGACAAAACTCAACTTCCATTTCTGAATTTTAAAAAAAAACCTCTTGGCAATTTAGGAATAGAGAGAAATTTCCTTAATCTGTGGGAGAGCAGCTATGAAAAATCTGCATTTACTATTGCAATGGTAATAAACTGAATGTCTTCCACTTATGAATAGGAACAAGGGAGTGCCTGGGTGGCTCATTGGATTAAGTATCTGCCTTCAGCTCAGGTCAGGATCCCAGGGTCCTGAAATGGAGTCCCGCATCAGACTCCCTGCTCAGCGAAGAATCTGCTTCTCCCTCTTCCCCTCCCACCCTGCTCATGCCCTCTCTCTCTCAAATAAATGAATAAAATCTTAAAATAAAAAAAGATGCTAACAAGATGGAGCACCTGGCTGGCTCAGTCAGTAGAGCATGTGACTCTTGATCTCAGGGTTGTGAGTTAGAGTGCTATGTTGGATGTGGAGATTACTTAAAAATAAAATCTAGGGGTGCCTGGGTAGTTCAGTCAGTTGAGTGTCTGATTCTTGGTTTAGGCTCAGGTCATGATCTCATGGGTTGTGGGATTGAGCACCATGTTAGGCTCCATGCTCAGTGTGATGTCTGCTTAAAGATTCTTTCCCTCTGCCCCTCCTTCCACTCACTCTTTCTCTCTCAAATAAATAAATGAAATATTTTTTTAAAAATAAATTTTAAAAAATCTAGAGAAAAAAAATGAGAAAAAGACAAGAAGGAAGTTGAGGGAGTTGAACCTATTGTCTCAGTTTTCTCTGTAAAGGAGGTAATGTTCTCTGTCTATCCCCAGTCTTCTCAGTCTATCATTCTGATTTTGTTCAAGAATATTGAAGAACTAACAAAGGAGGTAAAGAAAACTTGGCTTTGGGCAAGTAATGTAGAGGACAATCACTTAATAGTATTGCTTATAAAAAATAGTATTTCTTATTCTGCAATAATTCACTAAGCATCACTGTGCAAAGCATGACACATGACACAATATGCAACTCAAGGATTTCTGCTGTAGTGAGAGTAGTTCTCAAACTCTGGTATACATGCAAGTCACCTGGGAGCTTATTAAAGTTCATATTCTTGGGCCCCACCTCCAAAAATTCTAATTCAGTAGATTTGGAATGGAGTCTGGGAGTCAGAGAATCTGTGTTTTAAAAAAGTTTCCCCCAGGGCCCCTGGGTGGCTCAGTGGGTTAAAGCCTCTGCCTTCAGCTCAGGTCATGATCTCAGGGTCCTGGGATCAAGCCCCACATCAGGATCTCTGCTCAGCGGGGAGCCTGCTTCCGCCTCTCTCTCTCTCTGCCTGCCTCTCTGCCTGCTTATGATCTCTGTGTGTCAAATAAATAAATAAATAAAAATCTTAAAAAAAAAAGTTTCCCCCAACCCCTGATCCTGACATAGGTGGTTCCTAGACTCCATTGGATAAATACTGCTGTAGGCCTCCTCCCTTTGCTCTGGCTGCCCACTTGACGATTTTGATAAGGACTGGTTCTCTATTGAGAACTGTGAAATTCCCAGAGAAAGAGGCATTTTGTGGATCACTCCCTGCTGAAATCATATTTGCTTCTGCTTCTCCACCTTCTTGGCCTGTACCTTCTCTCCTCAACTTCTGAAGGAGTCTGATAGAGTGGCATCTGCTATTGGAATCATCTTCTTTTTTTTTCAGCAGAGCTATCTGTGTAGAAAACCATAGACCACATTATATATGCAATTAACACCATTTAAGTCAAAGCAATTGTATGCAGTAAAAGATATACTGGTAAATTATCCTAAATTACAACTGTTTCTATCCACATTAATTTGCTTTGTACATGCAAAGTGCAGTTGAAAGAGCAGCATGATGTCTGACAAGACCTGAAAAGTGGCACTTGCTGGGAGTAATTTAAATTGAGCATTATTATCATTTACATGATAATATATCATTGCATTATTCTGTTTAGATTCAATAAGAAGGAAAGTCCTGAAAGCTTTAAACTGATGCTAATCACTTTTGGTTTGGTAACTCCTTACAGTTAAGTTGTATATTTTTCCCTCTGTATCAGTCATTGGCAACTAAATATTTATATGATCTTTAAGTCTTTCACAATTTCTCCCTTGTTTCCCCTCTTCTTCATCAGATTTAGCATCTCTAAATTTGTCATGATAGAAAACTTTGGGAAGAGTTGATCATAGGCTCAAGGGGGGAAATGCAGCTAATAGAAACATCTCAAAAACAAAGTAGGGCTGATAACTAATATAAATTTATTATGCCCTATTGACATCCTCTGATATCAACATAGATCTGAGAATGAATATTGGTCTTCGAAGGACACTTAAGGATCATCTGGTTCAATCTCCCCTTTTCAGATCAGAGAATTAAAGCCAATGAGGGAAGTGGCTTCCCCAAGTCCCAAAGACTGAAGCATTTTCTTACGTCTTCCCCCTCTTCTTCCTTCTCACTGGCCTTCACTTGTCTTTGAGCCAGCATGGACCCTAAGATTAGCCATTTAAATCACATTATGTCTAGAGCCCCAGGAGCCCCAATCCATCTGACCTGCTTTGTCAGTCCTTAAAACTGGGGGACCCCACTTGTTTGCATTGACTGAATCATACTTGACTCATTCACTAGGATTTGCACCAACCTACTGCTTGATCTAGTAATTCTACTTCAGTAGTATTGTCCAAATTAAACCCATGCTTTCCTAATTCTTACAGCCAACAATCAAGTTCAGGTGCTCATTGCCTCTACCAGGAATTATTTTTATTTATTTATTTATTATTTATTTACTTACTTAAGAGAGAGAGAGAGAGTGCACGAGCAGGGAGAGAGGCAGAGAGAACAGAAGACTGCTCACTGGACAGGGAGCTCCTTGCAGGACCTGAACTCTTGAGATCATGAGCCAAGCCGAAGGCAGTCACTTAACCGACTGAGCCACCCAGGTGCCCCTCTCCCCCGAATTATTGTCATAAGCCTCTTAACTCTTCCCCACTACAATTTCTCTGCTCTGACCTCATCTCCACTCCAACCACAGCTCCACTCCATATAGCTGGAAGGCTAACATTCCTAAAACCAGGTCATTTTATGGCATCTTCCCTTGAAACTTATCAATGGCTCCCTAGAACAAACAACATAAAGTCCCAACTCCTTGGTCTGGTATTCAAGGCCTGTTAGAATTGGTCTTTGCTTAATTATGAAATCTCTTCTACTTCCTTGCTGTTACCATATTCCCCAAACTAGACCACTAGACTTTTTCTAAATGTACCCATGTTTTCCCTTTTTCTCATACCTCACTATTAATAATACCCTCACTATTAATCTAAGGGTCAGGTTAAGTGTTACCCCTGACACAGAACACACTAGAAAGTTTCCATTCTCTTTCATAACATTTGATTACAGTATGCTTTTAGAAAGAAATATTTGATTCTTACATCCTACCTACTCAAACTGCAAGCTTCTTGACAATGTGAAACATCTGCTTAATCTCTGGTTCAAACAAAAGTCATGGTTTACCATGCAGCCACTGGAGCAGATCTGAGCAATGGAAATATGTGAACCACATATGTGATTTTTATGTCTCCAGGAGCTGTATTTAAAAAGTAAAAAACACAAGTAAAATTAATTGTAATCATGTATTTTAATTCATATCAAGATATTAGCATTTCAACATGTGGCAATATAGACAAATTACTGAGATATTTTATAATCTTCTTGAAATCAGGTATGTGTTTTAAGTTTACAGGACCTCTCAATTTGGACTAGCTACATTTCAAGTGCTCTATAGCCCCATATGGTTAGTAACTATTACACTGAAGAGTGAAGTTCAGGTGTCTTGTTGCCAGGGTTCAAATCCCAGCTCTGTAGCTTATAACTGTGTGATCTGAGCTAATTGCTTAACTTCTCTGTGCCTCAATGTAAGTATCTGTAAAATGGGAACAATAAAATTACCTACCTCATAGGATTGCAATGAAGATTAAATGAGAAAATGTGAGTAGAGAGCTTTGCAGCATGTAGTTTAGCACAAAAGAAAAAGTCCTTACTAGTATCATCATCTTCCTAGTTACTGCAGGGTCCAAAGAGCATCCAGGGTTGCCAACTAATATGTATTTCTTGAATTGAACTGAATTCTGCTCAGAGTTCTTCAAATAGAAGAGCAATTAAAAATAATGCTTGGGGCACCTGGGTGGCTCAGTGGGTTAAAGCCTCTGCCTTTGGCTCAGGTCATGATCCCAGGATCCTGGGATCAAGCCCCGAATAGGGCTTTCTGCTTGACGGGGAACCTGCTTCCCCCTCTCTCTCTGCCTGCCTCTCTGCCTGCTTATGATCTCTGTCTGTCAAATAAATAAATAAATCTTTAAAAAAATAATGCTTAAAAATTAGCCTGAATATATGTGGTGTATTAAAGACAAAATTACAGTGAGATATACTTGTCTTTTTAATGTATTTATTTTCGGCCTCTCAAATTCTCTACACTTCTCCCTGGTCATAAGGGAAAGGACCTGCTATCACTCAGATCACAGCTTATCAACCTTGGCTACATACTTGAATCACCTGAGGATTTTTAAAATCTGTTCCCTGGGTCCATTCCCCAGAGATTCTGATTTCATTGGTCTTGGTTGAGGCTCGGTCATTGTTAGTTTTAAAAGTCCCACGTGATGTGCAGCCAAGGTAACCCAGATCACCTTACTTTGAGCCCTTTTCAGAGTTTTCCATAGACCACTTTCATCAGAAATATCTGAGGCCCTTCTTTAAAAGGCAGATTCCCAGGCTCTACTGGAAGCATCAATCAACAATATCTGGGAGTACGAATCACCAGTACACCTTTATAACAAGTTTCTCACATGATTTTGCCTTTCTGGTATTCTTACTACCTGTCCCCAGACAGGTACTCCAGCTACTGTGTCATGTAACAACACTCTTCCAACTGCACATGCTCAGAGAGTGGCCTATGGTCCTTGGTCTCTAGGCACAAAAGGCCCTTTCCTGTTCAGGGAGGTATTCTCACCTCCACTCAACTCCCCTCCTCTCAAACTTGGTGGCTGTGTGGTTGAAAGTCTAAATTCACTCCTCTGACACATCCAGGACCTGGTTCTCCCATATTCCCCATCTCATAGCAACAGGAGGGCTGACATCTGTTAGAGATAAGGGGCATGAAATCAGGGAAGGCTTCACAGAAGGGGCTGCATTTGAGGTGGGCAGGATTTCCTCAGGCAGAGATGACAGAAAGAGGCAACAGTTTCAGCAAAGATTGACTTACTGTGAGGGATTCAAAGCATGAAATTTTGGGATGAGAGGGTCATAGGTTTACACTCTAGTCCTGCCCTTTTTAGCTCCATGATCCCGCCCCTCTAACCCCAGCAGCCCTCCAGTCTTTTCTGCTCCATAGCCCTACTTTAGCATCTGCACCTGCTCAGGTAGGTGCCTATGTTCCTTTAACTCTGGGCAGGAAGAGCCCCTGTGAGACTGACAACCATCCCTGCGTACACATCTCCCCCTTTTATATATGTGCCATTGTCTTGTGACAGCTGTTTTGTCTCACTTTCCTCCCAGTCTCCTGCCCTGACAGGACTGACAGTGCTCTTTCTCAAAATGGTTGCCAAGTTGTTGAAATCTTTGCTCTGACCAGTGAGTACCCAATTTGGTGTATCTTGTTAGAGAAGGTTCACCCAGACTCCAGGCCTAACTGTCCCCCAGTTATTTGTATGACCTTAAATCAGGAGTTCTCAGCATGGTCTGAGGAACAAGGATCAGAGTGGCTTGGTATGTTAGAATATAGATTCCTAGCTCCCACCTAGACCTGCTAGATCATAATCTTCAGGGAAGGAGCCTAGGGATCTGACTTTTTTCTTTTTCTAAATGACTCTCAATTGCACATTTTCTTGGGATGGAAGGAAGGGTAATGAGAACATGAAGGAGTCTATAGAATAAAAAGGTGGTAGTGTCAAAGAAAACAGTTGCTTATCTTGCTCTTTTTTACTTCTTACTCTTCTTTTCCCCCTCAGCCATGAAGGGCAAAGCTTAACTAGTGGCAGAAATGTTGCTGGTTTTTCTGACTCTGCATTTCAAAGCTTACTGGGAAGTCTGGTCCCATGCCCAAGTTGTATAATCTGAGGACAATTTGATCAAGTTATAGTACTGTATTAAGAGAAAGTAATGGGGGGGGCACCTGGGTGGCTCAGTGGGTTAAAGCCTCTGCCTTCAGGTCAGGTCATGATCTCAGGGTCCTGGGATCAAGCCCCACATTGGGCTCTCTGCTTGGCAGCGAGCCTGCTTCCCTTCCTCTCTCTCTGCCTGCCTCTCTGCCTACTTGTGACCTCTGTCTGTCAAATAAATAAATAAATAAACCTTTAAGAAAAAAAAAGAGAGAGAAAGTAATGGAATGCCATGTCCTCTTCCTAGGACTATATGTTCTTTTAAAAGGGATTTTAGGAAATAAATCTTTTTTTATTTTTATTTTACTTTATTATTAACATATAATGTATTATTTGTTTCAGGGGTACAGGTCTGTGAATCGACAGTCTTACACAAGTCATAGCACTCACCATAGCACATACCCTCCCCAATGTCCATAACCCAGCCACCCCATCCCTCCCGCCCCCCTCCACTCCAGCAACCCTCAGTTTGTTTCTAGGAAATAAATCTTAAATGCAGGAATGACCCTATGATTGAATTTCAGTCCTGCAACAGACTGGTAGAAAGGAGAGGGAGCTACTGAAAGGTGGAGACGTCGAGAAGATAAAGAGAACTGGAGCGATTCTGCTGACATCAAATTGACAACTAACTCAAAAAAGGTGGGACAACTAACTCATTTTCTGTGTCACTCCCTGGAAACAACCCCCTTAGGATCACTAGGTGCCAGTGTGTCGTGTTCTTGTTTAGCCTGAAACCCCTGGTCTAAAGAGCATAGGTAATGGGAGTCCCTGTAAAATGCATTGTGCATATGATATGCCTCTAGGAGTCCAGCTGGACCTTGGCAGAGCCATGAGACTTGGTTAGCAAAAGTGTCTGGTGGCTAGCCAGACCTACTTGGGGTCTTAGCAGTCCTCTCTTCTCTTGTCTTGGTAGGTATTAAATCTATTGTGATCGGTTATGGTGTTTATATGGAAAGGGTTTTTTTTTTTTAAACCATAAACTGTTTTTGCCTAAACGAAGAGTCATCAGGGCGTCAGGGTGGCTTAGTTGGTTAAGCAGCCGCTTTTGGCTCAGATCGTGATCCTGGAGTCCTGGGATCGAACCCCACATCTGGCTCCTTGCTCAGCACGGAGCCTGCTTCTTCCCTGTCTGCCATTTCCCCTATTTGTGCTTGCTCTCCCTCTCTCTCTCTGTCAAATAAATAAATAAAATCTTTTTTTAAAAAAAGAAAAAGTCATCACATTTTAACCTAAAAAACCGATGGTAATAGGCAACTATCCTTATGTTTTCAACGGGAACCTGCAAAGCACCTATTTTGTATGCAGTACCGTGTTGTGCTGTCTCTTTGCCTAGTGTGTCCCTTTGCGGGGAAAGCTTAAATTTTTCCTCCTTGCTCTTCCCCAGTCCTAAGTGACCCATTCACTGATCACTGTCCATCATATTGCCTGATTTTATCTTCTTCATGGTGCTTTTGAGTACCTGAAATGATCCTATTTCCTTTCTCCCTCTCTTTCTCTCCCTCTCTCCCTCCTTCCCTCCATACTTTCTGCCTTTCTCCCTCATTCCCTAGAATGTAAGCTCCAGGAAAGAAAGCAGGTCTTGGCTGTCTCTTTTATTTCAATAACCCCAGTAAGTAGCTACTTAGATCATATTTGCTGAATAAATGAGTGAGACACCTGGAAGATAGGAATCTTTGGGCAGGTCTTAAAGGGCATGGCCATGGATAAGAAAGGAAACCAGCTTTCCAGGTAAGGAAACTAGAGTAGAAGGATCAGTGGCCTGAGTTGACTGGTGGCTGGAGGGGAGCAGCCAGCTCATAGCACAGGGACCAGGTAGGGGAATAATGAGTGCTGTCACTGGAGGAATGAGAAGCTTTGGGGGGAATATGAAATAGTGGGTAGACTGCAAAGCCACAGGTGCTAGGATGAGAATGTATGTGATCCAAAAAGCAGTGAGAAAAAAATTTTGGTTACTGAGTAGAAAGAAATGATGAAAATAGTGTTCAACAGTTTATCCTAAAAGAACAAACTAGAACAAAATCAAGTCATGTTCCACAAGTGCACTTTTTCTTCAAGTAAAATCTTGTTGGAGAACACAACCTAGAACAGATAAATACCTCACCCTTCTCATGCTTCTCTTTCCCTTTTTATAAAATAGGAACTTAAGCAACATCATCAATAATAATGATATAATAATAATTCTATTGTCAGGCACTAATCCATACAACAGCCTTATGAGGTAAGTACTATTATTAACACCACTTTAGAGATGAAGAAATACAGTTTTGGAGAGGAGATTACATAATTAGCCCAAATTCAAACCTGGATCTGGTCCAGAGTTCTATTAAACACCATCTGTAACATGGAGGTTTCAAAGTTAAAAAATTCCATTTGTATACTTATTGGGAAAAGATACCACCTTAAAAAAAGCAAAATGATATTAGAATAGGAGCTTTCTGGACAGAAAATCTTGAAATGGTAATGCTATATTTGTACTCTGCTCTGACAGGAAGCAATCTAAATGATTATGAAATAGTGTGTACTCTAAATGTGTTATGAAGTACATCACAAGTGTATTATGATGTAATGTTAAAAGCAAGGGCTTTAAGAATTGGGGAAACCTAAATTTGAATCACAGCTTGACTACTTCCCAGGGGTATGATCTTGAAGAGATTACTGCACCCCTCTGAGCTTCAGTCCCTTCATCTATAAAATGAGGATGGTACTAGTACTGAGGTCATGAAGATGTAGTAAAGATTAAGTAAGCTGGGGAACCTGGGTAGCTCAGTCATTAGGCATCTGTCTTTGGCTCAGGTCATGATCCTGGCATCCTGGGATCGAACACCACATCCGCAGGGAGCCTACTTCTCCCTCTCCTGTTCCCCCGTGCTTGTGTTCCCTCTCTCGCTATCTCTGTCATAAATAAATAAAATCTAAAAAAAAAAGATTAAGTAAGCTAACAAATGTAACCTGCCACTGCAGAGAATAAAAGCACCAGCTTTAGAATAAGATAGATCTGGGTGCAAAGCTAGCTGTGTGACCTTGGGCAGGATAATTTACCTTTCTGAGTACTGGTTTCCATATGTGTAATGGGACTGGTAATATTTGCAACTCATTCTTCCAACAAATATGTATTTATTTTTTTAAGGTTTTTATTTATTTATTTCAGAGAAAGAGAGCGAGCAAGCACATGAGCTTGGGAGGGTGTGGTGAGGAGCAGAGGGAGAGGGCAAGAGAAACTCGAGCTGACTCTGCACTAAGCACAGAGCCCCATGATCTCATGACCCATACGATCATGACCTGAGCTGAAACCAAGAGTTGAGGGCTTAACCTACTGCACTACACAGGCTCCCTTCAATAAATATGTATTAAATGCCTGTGGTACTAGGTATTCCTCTCAGTTTGGACATTAAAAAATGAATAATCTTTGCCCTGAAGGGGTTTACAACTTTGTAATAGGAGATAACAAACACATAAGATTAATATATTATTACAAGTATTACATTACAGTAAGAACCCAAAGAAAGGAGTCTATAATTCTATGTAGAGGAGTTAGGAAAGGCTTCATAGAGGAGATGAGCAAATTGTGAGAGCTGAACAGGATATGTTCTAGAGCGTCAAAATGAACAATGAGTAAAAGGTTAGAAATGAAAATGATGTATAGAGATTTAACTTTTTATTATAAAGTATAACACATACAGCAAGGTGCACAGGAAGTAAATGTACAACTCAACATATTTTCACTGTCACTATAAATGTATAAATACTACACAGGTCAAGAAATAGCACCTCATCAGCAGCCAGATGCTGCTCCATGCCCTCTCCCTATTACACTACTCCCTCTTTCTCCAAAGACTACCATCACCTTCAGTTTTTTAAAGAAGATTTTATTTATTTATTTGACAGAGAGAGTGCACACAAGCAAGGGGAGCAGCAGGCAGAGGGAGAAGCAGGCTCCCCACTGAGCAGAGAGCCCACAGGGGCTGGATCCTCACCTTGGGAACCTGACCTGAGCTGAAGGCAGACGCTTAACTGACTGAAACACCCAGGCGGCCCCCATCACCTTCACTTTTAACTGCAGATTACTTAGCTTGTTTCTGAACTTCATGTAAACAGAACCATACAATAGGTGCTCTTTTTGTATCTAATTATTTTGTTCTACATTGTAAATGTGAGATTGATCCATGTAATTATATGCACACAACATGGTATAGTATACTATTATCCAAAGATAACACATTTGTAATTTTTCCCTCCTCATAAGGAATAACACGGAGGACATTGGGAGAAGGAGAGGAGAAGTGAGTTGGGGGAAATTGGAGGGGGAGATGAACCATAAGAGACTGTGGACTCCAAGAAACAAAACTGAGGATTTTGGAAGGGAGGGGGTGAGGGATTGGGTGAGCCTAGTGGTGGGTATTAAGGAGGGCATGTATTGCATGGAGCACTGGGTGTGATGCATAAACAATGAATCTTGGAACACTGAAAAGATAAAATAAAGTTTAAAAAAAAGAAAATAAAGAATCTAAAATAAATAAATAAATGAATAAAAAAGAAAATCAATAAACTGAAAAAAAAATTTTTCCCCTGCTCAGTGGGGGAGTCTGCTTCTCTCTCTGGCCCTACCCCTGCTTATGCTCTCTCTCTCTCTCTGTATGTCAAATAAATATTTTTTTAAAAAAATAAAAAATAAAAACAAAATGTTTGCATGAAAATACCCTTTCACAAGCAGTGCATGGGAGTTCCTATTTCTCCACATCCTTCACCAACACTTGGTTTTGTCAGTTATTGAATTTTACCTATTTGGAAGAGTACATAGTAGTCTCATCATTTTAATTTACATTTTCCTAATTACAGATGAGGTAGAGCACCATTTCATATGCTCATTGGCCATGTGAAGATCTTGGGAAGCACCTGTTCAAGTCTCTTGCTCAATGTCTAGTCTTTTTCCTAAATTCTGAATTTTGCCACTTATCTCTTGTAACATATTAAGGATAGTTATTCTTTTTAAAGATTTTACTTTTAAGTAATCTCTACACCCCGAGTGGGGTTTGAACTTACAACCCTGAGATCAAGAGCCACATGCTTCATCAACTGAGCCAGCCAGCCAGGTGCCCCAAGGATAGTTATTTTAATTAAATAACTGTGCCTGGTAATTCCATTATATGAAGTGTCTATTGTCTGTTTCTATTGAGCCTGTTTCTATTGTCTGTTGCTTTTCTTGGTTTTTGTTCACAATATTTTGTTTTTATACAAGGTTACTTTTGAATGAATGGTAAACATCATATGAACAATTACAAAAGATAATTTGAAACCTAGAATGAAGTTGCCCTGCAAGGAGAGAGCCTTCTTGCAAGTAGCTAGTCTCTAGCCATCTAGTATTATCCTAATCCAGTTTCAGGGACTGAGATTATTGGAAGCTGGGCTTCAAATCTTGTAAAGGTTGGTCTATATCTAGTTTTCTGTTATTCCTAGGATGTAGCCTTTTGAAGTGCCAACTAAGAGCTTTGGGTGGAGTTGCCAGGCCCTCTTCTCCTTGGTGAGCCCTGGACTGCAGCTTTTGTACCCCCTTGTCCCTTGAAACTATTAAAGCACTGCCTGGTTTCTCAGTCATTCGGCAGTATTTTCTGGAATGAACAGAAGCCTTATAGGAAAAATTGCCCCCAAGTGCCAGACTTACTGCGTTTGCTGGGACCTTTAGATCTTGACTTCTAAAACTCTTCATTGCTTTGAAGCAAGAATATTTCTCTCTCTCTCTCTCTCTCTCTCTCACACACACACACACACACACACATACACACACACATACACTTCATGATTTTCCTCAACAGGAGGATTGTTCTAGTTCATCATTGCCAGAATGGAAATCCTGCTTAAAACTTTAAAAACAAAATATTACCTCAAATAGTCCCCACAATAATCCAGATGATTTTCTCGGGATCACATAGCTAAAAGTAGGAGGGACAACAATGTAACCCAGTCTCTCTGATTCCAGGGTATAAATAACAAAACAAAGGGCAATGTAGCAGCCTGCATGGTCATGATTAGAACTGACTAGTTTTATTAGTTTCATTCCATCTCTAAACATTTAGTGCTAATTCAAGTATCATAGGAAAAGACAAAAATCTCTCTAAGTGACATATATTTGAGAAAGAAATGCATCAAGAAAAGTGTGGCTAATATGTATAAGTCTCTGAAGAAATAAGTCAAGATAACAATTCTACACCATAGAGAATGCATTTGTATCCCCCACCCTTTTCCTTTCGCATTACCATTACCTTAGTTGAGACTGTAATTGTTGCCTATCTGGATCTCTCCCTGTGAGGTCTACTCTGCAGCAGAAGATAAGGATGATCAGTCTTCCTAAACCACAAGGGGTCACCACCCTGCTTAAAAACCTTCAGGCAGGCCCTAGTATTTCCTTGGATCCCACATCTCCTCCATCTAACCCCCATTTCTCTGCTCCCTTTCACAGTAAAGGGACAAAACAGTTGTTTACATTGGCTATCTTTACTTCCTTACTTCCTATTCTCTCTTACACCAATTTCGTTCTAGCTTCAGCTCCTGAGCATTAAAAAATATCCTACTTATTTTTTAGGTCACCAGTGATCTCTGTTTCTAAAGTCCATTGTCCATTTTCCTACCTCATCTTGGTCTCAGCAGCATTCCACATGGTCGTCCACTGCCTGTTTGTAGGAACACTATACTAGACTCCTCTCCTGACTTATCTTCCTCTCTCCAACATCTAAATGTTGGTGTCTCAAGCCTTGGTTATAAGAAACAGTTCTCTACATATACCCTCTCCCTATATGATTCCATCTAGTCCTAGCTTGGAATACTACCTAAATACCATTTCCCAAATTCTCATTATCAACCAGACCATCTCTGAACTTTAGCTTCATTTATCCAACATTTTATTTGATATTTCCATTTAGATATCTCAAATTCAACATGTCAGAAGCAAAACTCTTTTTTAAAAAAATAGACACTTGATAGTTTTTTAAAGGTTTTATTTATTTATTTGACACAGAGAGAGAGAGGACAAGCAGGAGGAACAGCAGAGGGAGAGAGGGAAGCAGGCTCCCTGTTGAGCAGAGAGCCTGATGTGGGACTCGATCCCAGGACCCTGAGATCAGGACCCAAGCCGAAGGCAGCAGCTTAACCCACTGAGCCACCCAGGTGCCTGAGAAAAAGGAACTTTTATGCACTGTTGGTAGTAATGCAAATGGTGTAGCCACTGTGGAAAACAGTATGGCAGTTCCTCAAAAAATTAAAAATAGAATTACCATATGACCCAGTAATTCCGCTACTGGGTATTTACCCAAAGAAAACAAATGCACTAATTTCAAAAGATATATGCAGCCCTATGTTTATTGCAGCATTATTTACAATAACCAAGATATTGAAGTGACTCAAGAATCCACTGATAGATGAATGGATAAAGAAGAATTGGCATATATATATACCTATGTATACACACACAAACATGCAGTGGAATGGAATATTATTCCATCATAAAAACGAATGAGATCTTGCCATTTGCAACAACATGGATGGACCTAGAGAGTATAATGCTTAAGTCAGAGAAAGATAAATACCATATGATTTCACTCATATGCAGAATTTGAGAAACAAAGCAAACAATGAAAAAAGAGACAAAAAGATTCTGTCTCTGAATTCCTTTTATCTGTTTGACTGAGAGAGAGAGAGAAAGCACAAGAAGGGGAAGCTGAGAGGGAGAGGGAGAAGCAGGTTCCCTGCTGAGCAGAGAGCCCAATGCCATCCCCAAGAATTTGAAATTTTTAACTGAAAAACATATTCCTTCCAAAAATTTGGAAAAAGTTAGGTGTCAAACTCCCTTGCTACAAATGATGATGTTTTAAATTTTATAAAAATGTATTTACTCGGTTTGAATTATTTTGATAGGTTTTTAACTGGTCATACTCCCTGTGGAGATAAATCTTTTTAATAACAGTCTTATTTAGATATACTCATAGTACACTGATGACAAGGCAATATTCTGAATGTACATGAGATAAATGGAGTTAATACCACTAAGTAAACATGACATTTTTCTTGTACTGTGATCATAGATGAGTCATCAAGTAAAATGATTAATGACAAATCAATGTTACTAGGTTCTCTGAGTGACTGTTTTGCCCTTGCAAGGCAGTTAGAAGCTCTAAATTTATAGGTTAATGATTTTATTCTGGCTATAAGCAGACACAAGCATCTGAGTATTCAGAAAGTTGTGTGAAATCACCTAAAACAATGACTACCTTATATTTTGGCTTTTTTTTTTTTTTTACCACTCAGGGTATTGTACAAATATATGAAATGAAATCAACTACAGGTAAATTTTGGTTAATATAATACCAAAAGAACTAGTCATGAATCATCTTCATTTCATCAGCCTGTAAATGGCCTTGCTTTATTTTACCATGACTAGAAGTTGTAACTTTAATTAGTAGCATTATCACAATCTAAATCATTTTGAAAGGAACAAGGATTTACAAAGAAACAAACAGTATTTGAGCTTTCAATAAATACTCTTTTAAAACAAGAGAAAATGAAGAATAATGGGGCTTATTAGATTTTTAAAATAACTCAGTTTGAATGAAATCTCCATTGATCTCAGATTAACACAGCTATTACTAATATTGAATTAACAAAGTTATTCATACATGTGCAAAAAACCATGGCGTTGTAAAATGAAAATGAGAACCAGTGGGGAAAACAAATAAACCTCCCTAATTGTAAGGCAGAATAGCATACAAGCAAAATAAAGGTACAATAAGCATTTTAGTAGTGCTTAGAAGGAGTAATACACCCTATTTGAGAGGAATTCGGGTTGACGTAAAATGCACTAGAACTTGGACTTCAGAAATGCCTGAATGTGACCTATACTAGTTTATAATGAAGTTTTAATTGGTCTATAACAAAATGACAAAAATGACAATGTAGAAACAGTTCTTTAGATTATTTCATTCCTATATTCTTGGCATTAAAAATAGCTTTCCTTTAGGGTACCTGGGTGATGTAGACAGTTAGGTGGCTGGCTCTGATCTCAGCTCATGTCTTGATCTCAGAGTCATGGTCCAAACCCTGTGTTAAGCTCCTTGCTGGGCCTGGTGCCTACATTAAAAAAAATAGCTTTCCTTTAATGAAATGCATCTTGGTCTCATAAAAAATTATTTTATGTATTTATTTGAGGCAGGGAGAGAAAGAGAAAGCATGAGTTGCAGAGGGGCAGAGGGGGAGGAAGAAGCAGTATCCCTGTTGAGCAGGGAACTTACATGGGACTGGATCCCAGGACCCTGAGATCATGACCTGAGCCAAAGGCAGATGTTTAACTGACTGAGCCACCCAGGTACCCCTTGGTTTCCTCTTCTTTGAGAATTTGAAAATCAATGCAAAAGAATGCACATGATGTAAGGGCAGAGACTGTGCCTGCTTATTTATCAATTATCCCCTAGTGCTTAACACAGTATCTAGCATATAGTAGGCATCCAGCAAATATTGTTGAATAAATGAATGAGGAAGGAGCATCTGAGGCTGAGAAGGATGCAACAGGAAGTCATTTCACTGCACATTAAGTAAGTAATGTATTAGTTATCTATTGCTGCTTAACAAATTACCCCAAAATTTATTAGCTTAAAACAGCACATTTATTATCTCCCAATTACTGTGGGCAGGAATCTGGACATGGCTCAGCTGGATGCTTGAGCTCAGCCTTGGATCTATCCTAAGACTGCAGTCATCTCAAGGCTCTACTGGGAAGGAACCACTTCCCAGCTCATTTACAATTGTTGGCAGAATTCAGTTCCTCATGTATTGGTGTGGAGCCCGAGAATTTGCACCTCTTACAAGTTCTCAGGTGATGCTGATTTTGCTGGTGTGGGGTCTGCACTTTATCCCATTGCTCTATACCAAAATCTCAAGGTGTTTTTCATGAAACACTGTGAAAAGTAGGAGCTTTGATATAAAGCAGTGTGATAAAGTGGAAAAAGCACTAGTCTATACAGCTCAAGAGACTTGGATTCTAGTCCCTAATGTGTCATCATTCAGCTATAGGACCTGAATGAATCACTTCACTTCTCTTGGCCTCAAGCTTCTCACTTGCAAAATAAAGAGACTGGTTTAATGACCATTGTATCAAAAAGTCTATACCTCTTTCAAGTTTTCAGATTACCATCTAGTTCTGTTATCTCAGATTTGATGAACAAGTCTGTGAAATCTAACCTGATATTTCTAAAACATTAATGGAAGATTTTTCTCTAGAATGCAAGTTATGATTATGAGAAAATGACTATTTTAATCAATAAGCCAGAGCTAGGGGCGCCTGGGTGGCTCAGTGGGTTAAAGCCTCTGCTTTCGGCTCAGGTCATGATCCCGGGGTCCTGGGATCGAGCCCCACGTCCGGCTCTCTGCTCAGCGTGGAGCCTGCTTCCTCCTCTCTCTGCCTGCCTCTCTGCCTACTTGTGATCTCTGTCTGTCAAATAAATAAATAAAATATTTTAAAAAAATAAGCCAGAGCTAATACATCCAAGTTAATACCACCCCCATTCCATGTCATCAACATACACCTAATCCAATGATGCTGTCATTGCCCAAAATATTTCTAGAACTCTTTTCTTTAATATACATCAAAGCCCTAGTTTTTAAGCCACATGAGAAAAACAAGTCCTTACTTTTAAAATCATACCTCATTGACCAAATGTAGCAATTTCCAGGTTTCTCACATACATAACCTCCCAAATGACCCTTGGTTATTTCCAAAAACCAAAATTGCCTCAAAAGGACAGAATCTTAGCCATTAAGGGAAAGAAAACTCATCTAAGAACTTGATAAAAGATATGGAGCCCTCCTCAAAAAAAATACATTGGCATGTAAAAAAGAACTGCCAGCCATTTTAAACCTGACACCAACTGAGAAACTCTTGGGATATAGGGAGATAAAGATTTACCAGTATCAAGAGAACCCAAATGTTCAGAAAGGACTTGGAAGGAAGCATTTGGAGGCAACTACTACGAAGCAAACAAAGCACAATAGGAAAAGCACTGGACTTTTCCAGTGTGAATAAGGCATCTCAAGATTTGGATTCTGATTTGGCTATGTCATTAACCAGTTTTGGGCAAAGAAGTCACTTTCCATTTAGTGCAAATTTCCTCATTTGCAAAAATAGAGGCAAGAGAAAAAGGGATTGAACTACATCAATGCTTCTCCGTGTGTTCACTGGACCAGCAGCATCAGCATCACCTAGGAACTCATTAAAAATGAAAATTCTCAGGCCCCACTTGAGACTTACTGAATCAGAAACTTTGGCAGTGGGGCCTGGCAATCTGTGTTTTAACAAGCCCTCCAGGGGATTTGCATGCACACTCAAGTTTAAGAGCCACCAAGTTAAATGATCTCCAAAGTCCCTTCAAGCTCTGAAACTCTACAATTTGGAAAGCCTAAGTTTCAGTTAATTAAAATGGAAAACCAGAACCAATAGCCTGAATCATAGCTATTAAAAAAGATTTCCTGAAATTAATTTCTTAGGGGTAAAATAAGAATCTCTATTTTTCCTTATGCTCCCCGGAACATCCTTGCAAAACTCTTTATAAATAAATAGTGTGTGTGTGTGGGGGGGGGGAAGATAGTGGAGGAGTAGGGGACTTCATTTCATCTGGTCCTTTGAATTTAGCTAGGTATTTATCAAATCATTCTCAATAGCTGTGATTCCAACTGGAGATGTAAGAAAAGTATTGGAATTCTACAAATAGAAAAGTGGCCACTTTTTGCAAAGTAGGAGGTATGGAGAAGTGAATCTAAGGGTATATATTGGAAGATAAAGGGGGGGCAGGGGGAGGGAGGAGCCTGCCAAAGCTGGCTAGCAGAAAGTGATATAGCCCCAGAGGGCAAAATTGGAACTTTTAGAAATATGGTCCAGGGGGTGCCTGGGTGGCTCAGTGGGTTAAAGCCTCTGCTTTCGGCTCGGGTCATGATCCCAGGATCCTGGGATCCAGCCCCACATCGGGCTCTCTGCTCTGCGGAGAGCCTGCTTCCTCCTCTCTCTCCCTGCCTGCCTCTCTTGCTTACTTGTAATCTCTGTCAAATAGATAAAATCTTTTAAAAAAAAAAAAAGAAAAAAAAAGAAATACGGTCCAGTAAGAGACGTCCCTGCCTGAAAGGTGCTCAGGTGGCAAAGCAGGCAGAATCTTGGAACAGTGTGGTCTCAGGATCCCCAGGGTCATGGAAAGAATGGGGGTGCCTGAGCTGGCAGATTTCCCTAGCATTGGAAAGGGGGAACCAACTACAGTTAGCAAGCCGGGAGTGGGCTCTCAGCTCTGTTTGCCATAAACCACGAATCCTGGCACAATAGGTGACTGCTTTCTGTGTGGGAGCCCTTCAAAGGGCAGAAAGACGGCAACCCTCCACCTTCCCCCAGGAGGGGCAGCACAGGTGTACCCATGTTCAGGCAAGCCCACAATCGGGTGACCACTCTCCATGTGGGGGTCCTGCAAGCAGAAGACCCCTGATGACCTTCCTCCCTCCCCCGGGAGGGGGCCCTCAGGTGCACACCTCAGGAGTCTGCAGAGTTTGGCTCACCCACAAGCGAAGACTGCTTTTCCCTGAGGGTTTACTGAAGAGAGGGGGCTGCATTCTTTCAGTCCTGGGGCTGGAGATGGGAATAGCACCATTTTTATTTTCATTCTCTAATGTGGTGCAGAAAGTCTTCAGGTAACAAAAAATCAACAAAAATAGATCAACACCCTGACATATAATAGTGAAGCTTGCAAATTCTGAGATAAAGAGAAAATCCTGAAAGCAGCTCAAGACCAGAAGTCCTTAACCTAAAAGGATAGAAACATTAGACTGGCAGCAGACCGATCCACAGAAACCTGGCAGGCCAGAAAGGGCTGACATTATATATTTAGGGTGCTAACTGAGAAAAACATGCAGCCAAGAATATTTTATCCAGCAAGGCTGTCTTTCAGAATGGAAGGAGAGAGAAAGAGATTCAAGGACAAACAGAAACTTGAGGAATTTGTGATCACTAAACCAGTCCTGAAAAAAATATTAAAGAGGATCCTGTAAGCTAAGAGAGAGCCCAAAAGTAACATAGACCAGAAAGGAACAGAGACAATATACAGAAACAGGGACATTACAGGTAATACAATGGCACTAAATTCATATCTTTCAATAGTTACTCTGAATGTAAATAGGCTAAATGCTCCAATTAAAAGACACAGGATATCAGACTGGATAAAAAAGCAAGACCCATTCATATGCTGTATACAAGAGACTCATTTTAGACCCAAAGACACCTCCAGCTTTAAAGTGAGGGGTGGAGAACCATGTATCATGCTAATGGACATCAAAAGAAAGCTGGGGTAGCAATCCTTATATCAGACAAATTAGATTTTAAACCAAGGACTCTAGTAAGAGATGAAGAGGAACACTATATCATACTTACAGGGTTTATCCAACAAGAAGATCTAACAATTGTAAATATTTATGCTCCTAACTTGGGAGCATAAATAACAGTAACAAATTAACAAAATAACAAAATAAAAACAAAATTACATTGATAATAATACAATAATAGTAGGGGACTTTAGTACCCCACTCACATCAATGGACAGATCATCTAAGCAGAGGATCAACAAGGAAACAAGGGCTTTGAATGACACACTGGACCAGATGGACTTCACAGATATATACAGAGTATGCCATCAAAAACAACAGACTACACATACTTCTTGAGTGCACATGGAACATATTCAGAAGAGATCACTTACTGGGTCACAAATCAGGTCTCAACCAGTACCAAAAGACTTTTCAGACCACAATGCTTTGAAACTGGAACTCAATCACAAGAGGAAATTTGAAAGGAATTCAAATACTTGGAGGCTAAAGAGCATTCTACTAAGGAATGAATGGGTCAACCATGAAATTAAAGAATAAAAAAAAATTAATGGAAACAAATGAAAATGAAAACACAACTGTTCAAAACACTTGGGATGCAGCAATGTGGTCCTAACAGGGAAGAACATAGAAATACAAGCTTTTCTCAAGAAACTAGAAGGGAGTTGAGGGAAATTGGGGGGGGAGATGAACCATGAGAGACTATGGACTCTGAAAAACAACCTGAGGGTTTTGAAGGGCCGGGGGGTGGGAGGTTGGGGGAGCCAGGTGGTGGGTATTAGGGAGGGCACGCATTGCATGGAGCACTGGATGTGTTGTAAAACTATGGATTCTGTTACGCTGAAAAGAAATGAAATTTTAAAAAAAAGAAACTAGAAGTCTCAAATACACAAACTAACCTTACACCTAAAGGAGCTGGAGAAAGCAGAGCAATTAGAGCCTAAACCAAACAGAGGAGAAATAATAAAGATTAGGGCAGAAATCAATGAAATGGAAACCAAAAGAACAATAGAACAGATCAATGAAACTAGAAGCTGGTTCTTTGAAAGAAGAAGATCGATAAACCCCTAGCCAGGCTTATCAAAAAGAGAAAGGATCCAAATTAATAAAATCATGACTGAAAGAGATTATGACTGACACCAAAGAAATACAATTTTATGAACATATTATGAGCAACTATATGCCAATAAATTAAGCAACCTGGAAGAAATGGATGCATTCCTAGAACCTACCAAAACTTAAACAGGGAGAAATAGAAAATCTGAACAGACCAATAACCAGCAAGGAAATTGAAGCAGCAGTCAAAAATCGATCTCCCAACAAACGAGAGTCTAGGAGTGGATGGCTTCCCAGGAGCCTTCTACCAAACATTTAAAGAAGAGATAATACCTATTCTTCTGAAGCTGTTTCAAAAAATAAAAAGGGGAGGAAAACTCCCAAACTCATTCGATGAGGCCACCATTACCTTGATCCCAAAACCAAAGACCCCACCAAAAAGGAGAACTACAGACCAATACTCCTGATGAACATGAATGCCAAAATTCTCACCAAGATAACTAGCCAATATGACCCCACAGTACATTGAAAGGTTATTCACCACGACCAGATGGGATTTATTCCTGGGCTGCAAAGATGGTTCAACATCCACAAATCAATGTGATACAACACATTAACAAAAAAAAGGACAAGAACCATACGATCCTCTCAACTGAGGAAGAGAAAGCACTGACAGAGTACAGCATCCTTTCTTTATTTAAACTCTCTGCAGTGTAGGGATAGAGGGAACATACCTCAATATCATAAAAGCCACATATGAAAAGCCCACAGCAAATATCATTCTCAATGGGGAAAAACTGAGAATTTTCCCCCTAAGGTCAGAAACACAACAGAATGTCCACTCTCACCACTATTGTTCAACATAGTACTAGAAGTCCTAGCCTCAGCAATCAGACAACAAAAATAAATAAAAGGCATTCAAATTGGCAAAGAAGTCAAACTCTCACTCTTCACAGATGACATGATACTCTGTGTGAAAAACCCAAAAGACTCCACCCTAAAATTGCTAGAACTCATACAAGAATTCAGCCACGTGACAGGTTATAAAATCAATGCACAGAAATCAGTTGCATTTCTGTACACTAACAATGAGACAGAAGAAGGAGAAATTAAGGAACTGATCCCTTTTACAATTGCACAAAAAAACAAGATACCTAGGAATAAACCTAAACAAAGAGGTAAAGGATCTGTACTCTAAAAACTACAGAACACTTACGAAAGAAATTGAGGAAGACACAAAGAAATGGAAAAACATTACATGCTCATGGATTGGAAGAATAAATATTGTTAAAATGTCTATGCTGCCCAGAGCAATCTACACATTCAATGCAATCCCTATCAAAATACCATCGACATTTTTCACGGAGCTGGAACAAATAATCCTAAACTTTGTATGGAACCAGAAAAGACCCCGAATAGCCAGAGGAATGTTGAAAAACAAAACCAAAGCTGGGACATCACAATTCCAGACTTCAAGCTGTATTACAAAGCTGTCACCATCAAGACAATATGGTACTGGCACAAAAACAGACATATAGATCAAATGGGACAGAATAGAGAACCCAGATATGGATCCTCAACTCTTTTTTTTTTTTAAAGATTTTATTTATTTGTCAGAGAGGGAGAGAGAGCGAGCAAGCACAGGCAGACAGAGACAGAGTGGCAGGCAGAGGCAGAGGGAGAAGCAGGCTCCCCGCCGAGCAAGGAGCCCGATGTGGGACTCGATCCCAGGACGCTGGGATCATGACCTGAGCCGAAGGCAGCCGCTCAACCAACTGAGCCACCCAGGCGTCCCTGGATCCTCAACTCTATCGTCAACTGATATTCCACATAGCAGGAAAGAAGATCCAACGGAAAAAAGAGTCTCTTCAACAAATGGTGCTGGGAAAATTGGACAGCTACATATAGAAGAATGAAACTGGACCATTTGTTTACACCATACACAAAAATAAATTCAAAATAGAGGAAATACCAAAATGTGAGATAGGAATCCATCAAAATCCTGAAGAACACAGGCAGCAACCTCTAACCTTGGCTGCAGCAATTTTTTGCTAAACATGTCTTTAAAGGCAAGGGAAACAAAGGCAAAAATGGACTAGGGATTTCATCAAGATAAAAAGCTTCTGCAGAGCAAAGGGGAAATAGTCAACAAAACTAAAAGGCAACCTGTGGAATGTGAGAAGATATTTGCAAATGACCTATCACATAAAGGGCTAGTACCCAAGATATATAAAGAACTTATCAAACCCAATACCCAAAAACCAAATAATCCAGTCAAGAAATGGGCAGGAGACATGAACAGACATTTCTCCAAAAACATACAAATAGCCAACAGACCCATTAAAAATGCTTAATACCACTTTTCATCATGAAAATACAAATCAAAACCACAGTAAGATACCACATCACACCAGTCAGAATTGCTAAAATTAACAAGTCGGGAAATAACAAATACTGGCAGGGATGTGGAGAAAAGGGAACCCTCTTATTACTATTGGTGGGAAGGCAAGTTGGTGCAGCTACTCTGGAAAACAGTATGGAGGATCCTCAAGAAGTTAAAAATAGAGCTACCCTGCAACCCAGCAATTGCACTACTAGGTATTTACCCCAGATACAAATGTAGTGATACAAAGGGGCACAGGCACCCCAATGTTTGTAGCAAAAATGTCCACGATAGCCAAACTATCAAAGAGCCAAGATGTCTATCAACAGATGAATAAAGTTGTGGTATGGGTGCCTGGGTGGCTCAGTTGGTTAAGTGTCTGCCGTCGGCTGAGGTCATGATCCTAGGGTCCTGGGATCGAGTCCCACATCAGGCTCCCTGCTTAGCAGGGAGTCTGCTTCTCCCTCTGACCCTCCCCCTTCTCATGCCCACTCTCTCTCTCTTCAATAAATAAAATTTTTAAAAAATAAAAAAATAAAATTAAAATGTGATATATATATATATATAATGGAATATTATTCAGCCATCAGAAAGAATGCTTACCATTTACATAGACATGGATGTTACTGCAGGGTATTACACTGAGCAGATATAAGTCAATCAGAGAAAGGCAATTATATGCTTTAACTCATATGCAGAATACAGGGATCAGTGGAGAGGATCATGGCGGGGGGAAGGGAAGGAAAACCATTCAGGGAGAAATCAGAGAGGGAGACAAACCACGACTCTTAACTATGGGAAAGAAACTGAGGGTTGCAGGAGGGGAGGTGGGTGAGGGGTATGGAGTAACTGGGTGATGTCATTAAGGAGGGCATGCGATGTGATGAGCACTGGGTGTTATATTGCAATTGATAAATTTCTGTTCTCTACATCTGAAACTAATAATGTACTATATGTTGGTTAACTGAATTTAAATAAAAATAAAATTAAATTTTTTTTAAAAATTAAAAAAATAAAAATTAAGAGTTAGGTATTCAGGATAAGGAAGATGTGGTCCATATACACTATGGAGCATTATGCCTCCATCAGAAAGGATGAATACTCAATTTTTGTAGCAACATGGATGGAATTGGAAGAGATTATGCTGAGTGAAATAAGTCAAGCAGAGAGAGTCAATTATCATATGGTTTCACTTGTGGAGCATAACAAATAACACGGAGGACATGGGGAGATGGAGAGAAGGGAATTGAGGGAAATTGGAAGGGGAGATGGAACCATGAGAGACTATGGACTCTGAAAAACAATCTGAGGGTTTTGAAGGGGTGGGGGGTGGGAGGTTGGGTGTTGCCAGGTGGTGGGTATTATGGAGGGCACGTGTTGCATGGAGCACTGGGTGTGGTGCATAAACAATGAATTCTGTTACACTGAAAAGAAATTTAAAAAAAAGAGTAGGTATTCAGATCCTTACCATGTATGCCAATTTTGGCTAACAAAGAGTATAATTTTTTAAAAGATTTTATTTATTTGACAGAGAGAGACACAGCAAGAGAGGGGACACAAGCAGGGCGAGTGGGAGAGGGAGAAGCAGGCCTCCCTTCGAGCAGGGAGCCCAATGTGGGGCTCCCAGGACCCTGAGATCATGACCTGAACAGAAGGCAGACGCTTAATGACTGAGCCACCCAGGTACCCCACAAAGAGCATTCTTGAACCCAAAGGTAGGTGAGACAAAATAATGGTTCAACTCATCTTTATTTCCCTCCCTTCCTGCTACCCAAATTATTTCATGGCTTAACAAAATAGTGAAGAAAACAGCTGGGTTTTGTTTTTATCTAAAAGCAATAGATATCTCACTTCCAATAAAAATGTACTCAAGACATACTATTGGGACTTACCCAAGCGGTAATAAAAATTTTTATACCTTAGTATAATGCAGAATGATTTTGAAATTAAAAAGACTAATGGTTATGGTTTTTATTTCAAGCAAGTAAACCAGATATTTAATATTAAGGAATTATTTTATTTGTGATAGTATATGGTCATATTTATGTATAAAATAGAAGTGTCCTTCTTTTAAAAATCTGATACTGAAACATTTAAAACTGAAATATTACCTGGGGTTAGCCTGAGTATCTCTGGTAGTTCAGGTAAGGTGTCTGGGGGTGGAGGTTAAACGAAAGAAGACTGGCCACAAGAGAAGAGTGGAAGTAGATATGGGTATGTGGGGATTCATTTTACTCTGTTACTTGACAATCTTTATAAGACAAATCTGAAAATATATAAATTCAGTTATCTGCTGTTTTTAAAACAAAAAAAGCATATAATGAGATCCTGGCAACCAAATGAATAAACTGGAATGTTAAAAATATTATCTACCCATTACAAAGGGAAATATCATTGTTCCTAAATCTAGTATCTATCAACCTATTACTAAGAAACAGATAATGTAATATAAAAATACCACTTAACCATGAGCTTCAAATTGATTGGGAGAAGGCAGAGGATTGTCATCCCAAGTAACAGTGACCCTATTAAGGCTGTCACACACAAGAATAAACACTCTAAGTTCTGAGAAATGGAGTCTTTAAGAAATATTATTCATAGTCAAGTGAAATAATCAGTATTTGAGAAATTTCTGCATTAAACCACCAAAGTCCCAACTTTGGTAGTGGCTTTAATTAAAGTAAGAAATGAAACTTACCTTGCTTCCCCCCTCACATCAATCACCTACAACAGTTAACTGTGGGCAGAAGTTTTGAATCACTGATTACTGTTCACTGGTAAGATGATGACAGTGGTCTCTACATAAACCATTACATCTCTGGACCATACTGTCTAGTAGAACTTCCTGTGATGGTGGAGTTTTTCTGTATCCTGAGGTTTCCAATATAGAAGCCTCTTGCCATATGTGGCTACTGGGCACTTGAAGTATTGTTAACGGGACCAAGGAACTAAACTTTAAATTGTATTTAACTCATTTAAATAGCCACATGTGACCAGCGGCTACCACAGGGGACAGTACAGTTCTAAAGTACCAAAGAGAAGAAAAACACACATTTCACTTAATAGCTAACTCACATTTATTAAAAATTGAAGATTACAGAAAAGCATGAGTAAGATTTGCTTTATTAAACAAGCTCAATTAACTTACCTTCCACTGATCAATGAAAGTATTTAATATCACAAAAGGAATTTTGAAAATGAGGTTCATTTCAACCTCTGAAATTAAAAACAAAAGCAGCAGATATTTTCAGAAGGAGAGCAACCACAGACCTCCCTCTAGTGGCAAGAGATAAAGTTGTTGAAAGTTGAGTTGCTTCTGAAACTATAAAACTGCTCACAGACATTTCTTTTATATAATTATAACCTAAAAAGACTCTAGATTAATATATAAGGAAAATAGGTATGATTTTTTGTAAACAAAAGTTAGACCTAATTTTCACTTGCTATGAATGCTAATCTCTCTAGAAATCTGATCTCTACAGAAAAAATGATTTGCCAATGACATTTGGGAAATGGTGGCTTTCAACAAAACAAAAAGTTTATGGAGCCTTTTCCAAACTGTGAGCAAAAGAGAGGAGACCTAATTCTTCTCTGTTGATAAATGTTCTGGGATGGAACGTATAAAGAAGTGAATTCTTAAGAATAAAGTAGTAAGCAGCAGTGGGGTTTGTAAAAACTCACCATACATCAAAAGAAACAATTAAAATATTACAAGAAATTTTAATACCCAAAACAACAGTCTGATATTCAGCTTCAAAAGACAGCTCTGCCACATTGCCAGTTTTAATTACAACCATACATACACACTGAGATTTAACTACAGAACTACTACTTTCAAGTACAAGAAGAAACTCAAAATAGAAATGACTTGTGTTACAGCTATTGTCTTTCCCTTATAGCTTTCAGGAAAAACAGCTTTTATATACACTATAGTAAGTACAGAATGTACAAAAGACAGTTATATATACAAAAGTGCATTAATATAGTAATACATTTAGCAGAAATACAGGAAAAAAATCCTGGTTATCAATCTGATACATTACAGTATTTAAGACTACTTGAAGATTCTCCAAACCAGTCAACTTCCTATTTGCTTTGGTTATGATACTGATGCTGCATAACTAACCTCTGAAACAAAAAAAGTGAAATTTTTAACCAGCGATGAAATGAAATGTTTTACATCTACTTGTGTTTATCTTTAATAGCTTTTGACAATATTCCTAGTCCTTTTAACTCCCAACACAAAGATTTAGAATGGATAATAACTATACCTAAATTAGAGTACTCAAAGAGGAAATTAAATTGATCCACTACAGGAACAGACACAGTCTGACTCATTCCTAAAAGCCTCAGCTGGACAACCTAACCCCAAAGTCCAAACTTAAGTCCAATTGGTCAGCTACTATTGAAGAGCAAGCAGCTCCAGAAAACAAGCCATGGCATCTGGCCACTGTTCCTTAGAACAAGTCAGAGTAAGTGTTAACTTGTCATTTATACATATTAATTCTACAACTACCTTTATATAGTCAAAATGCATATGTATAATTAGACTAACTCTCCTCTTTTCTACCCCTAGCCCTCACCACAAAAAAAGAACACAGATTTCCACAGGCTCCACTGACCACACAGATGTAACAAACTTGACAATAAAGAAAAAATACTATATACTGAAATCAGAGAAGACTAAACCAGTATTTCCGAATTTAGTATGAATGTCAAATTAAAAATTAACTTACCATCACGTGGTCTATGTTAAAGCATTAATAACTTCAATTTAAAACAAAATTGTGAGGGGGCTTAAAATAAATAATTTTAGTATTAGAAAAATATGAAAATAAGATTTTAGTGAGTCAACTCAGATCTGCAGCTATAGCATGCAACTTCTGCACTCTATTAATAGCCAGTAAATTAGAGGAATTTTCAGAGTTCCTTCTAAGCCTTTGGAATAAGTGAATTATTTTCCAAAGAAAAGAGAATTAAGCTAGAATTCTAAGGAGCTATGTTCCAAGATACTATGCTGACAGAGATGCCTAGGTCTAAATATCTCTCAGATGTTTCTTACCCACTTAGCATAATTTCATTGTAAAGATAGAATATATCTTACTTTGTCAGACTTAAAATGAATCCAAAGTTACCACAATACATGTGTATACAAATACTTATTTTCTAATAGTCCTTTTAAGGATTAGATTTACCTTTAAGTTTAGACATGTTGAATGTCAGTGTGCTCAATATCAATACATATTTGAATACAACTGGGAATTTTCCTATCAACTGTATCAAACTATAAACTGACTTTAAGTAATCCTCTCCCAAATCTAAGCAAACATTTCTTGAAGATAAAAGAGCTAAAAGGTAATTTGTTAAAGGGGAGGGGAGTGATCCAGCTATTACACAAACGAATGCAAAGAATCCCTAAAGTTATAACAAGAGAATCAAGCTTCTATATAATCTCTTTTCTTGAAGTACTTTTGTCTTGAAAATTATCTTTCCAGATACTAAGAATTACCTAGCTTTAAAGAAGTATTCTGGCTTATGACCATTTTCAGGGGGAAAAAAAAAGAGAAAATATCTTAAGCTCTCCTTTAGATAACTTTCAGTATTCTTCAATGACCTAGCTGGGCCAAAAATAAAGTTACGTAATGAAATTTAAGATCAGAAAGGTCATTGTTTTGTTATACACTATTACTACTGATTGGTCCAATTTACTGTTTTTGCTTACTGATATCCAACAGCATGGGGATTTTATAAAACAAATATTAAGATTATTTTTGAGTTTGAAAAGCCTGATATTGAGAAAAAGTACAGAGTTCACCTTTAAGGCACATGAGGCTATAAAATAAGCCATGAACAAAAATCTCTGCTAGAGAATCTGGAAATAAGACTTCTATATTTGTCATGTACTAACATTTTTGGCTTAAATATGAAGATATCTGATAATTTCACAATTTTTAAAGCTCATCAGAATCTGGATACCTTTATACAGTAGTTTATAGGAATTTCTCCTTTAAGAGGGAATTAGGACTTTTAAGAGCTAATTAAAAGGAGATGTCCATCCAATTCATAGTCATTAAATTACAAGTCAGTTTCTGGGATTAATTCAGCAATATCTATCTATAGTTAACCCAAAGGGCTAAGGAAATGGAAAAAACTGCCCCAGCCTAAGAGAAAATGAAACAAGTCTCTCTCATGAAAAAAAAGTGTTATTCTTTTCTACATTCTTGTTAGGGCAGAATGATTTAGTCCTTTATAGTCTACTATACATTATACTACACTGCCTTACTTTAATTCAGTTGTAAAACTGTAGAAAAAGACATGCCATTTTGTCTAACTCAAAGTTCATACTTGTGGTAGGCACTGACTTCTAAAAGAGCTCCTTTTTTCTAGTTTTACTGAGATATAATTAAATTTACATGTAAGATCTCTAATATGGACACCTGGGTGGCTCAGTAGTTAAGCGGCTGCCTTCGGCTCAAGTCATGATCCCAGGGTCCTGGGATTGAGCCTCACATCAGGCTCCCTGCTTGGCAGGAAGCCTGCTTCTTCCTCTCCCACTCCCCCTGCTTGTGTTCCCTCTCTCTCTGTGTCCTTCTCTGTTAAGCAAATAAACAAAATCTTAAAAAAAAAAAGATCTCTAATAAAATGTTGTTTGAAAAATTTGAGGGAACTCTATCATGCCCTAAGTTAATAAAGGCTATGTTTAAAGGGGTGGAGAAATTTATTTGCTCGAGTGTCAATTCTCTACAGATGAAAACTGACACTGGAGCAAATAAGGCTCACATTTTTATCAATTGATTAGTTTAGATTTATATTTAAAAAGAAAAAATACTGAGTTGGATCGGTCTTAAACTCAGAGATATACCAGACTGAATATATTACTTATTCCAAGAAAGAAAGAATTCCAACTTGAATTATCTACATGAGATATTAAAACAAAAAAAACACAGTATAGCACATTAACAAAAACAAGAGAACTTTGTCTTTTACTTTTTTTTTAATGGGAGAAGAGATGGCAAAAGATTTTGTAATCTTCCTCTTCCACATCACAAGCAAACCCAAGTTGTTTTTATTTTTTTTTCTTTTAATCAGAGGAATTATTTTCAATCTCCTCTAAACCAACTTTATGGGCAATCTCTAATTTATAGTACTGTAAAGACAGTGTATCTAGATTTACATAAAATTTCATGGCATACTTTACTATAAACACTCAAATCTTTGTAAACTTTTAAAATTGGCTTTGTGGTGCTTTGGTAAACTTGTTTAATAGTGACAAGTTAAATCTAAGGTAATAAGACTATGTGATTGTTGGGAGTGGAAAAATTGGTCTTATTATATCATGACCCTGTTAGGATTTTCTTTTACTGGTCATTGCCAAATGTTTCCCAAGAATTTAACAGATAAATGCTGCCCTATGGTCTCCAAAAGTGGCCTGTTTTTCTGGAAGAGTAGGTAAAGAGAACAGACAAGTCATTCTCTGGGATTTTGCTTTTGCTAAGAGCAGGCAGAAAATTCAGCTGTATTTGCAATTCTCTCCTTTTACTCCTCCTATACTTGGAAGGGAAAAACACGAGATTGACCCTTTTCCACCTTCCTCAAAGTATTCCGGGTTCTGACCCCAAGCTCCCTTTGGGCCCTCTAAGGCTGGTTAGGAGCATCAAAGAAGGGGTAAGTCAAAATTCAGAGGGAGTACTCCAACTGATAACCATATACACATAATTTCATTTTAGTAAAATGTTTAAGTATGAGTTTAGTACTCTTCAAAATCTACCATACGACAGACCTCAGCAAAGCTGCAATTCATCAGTTTTCATCCTCAGTTTCAATTCTTTAACCTTCAAGAAGTAAAGTAAAATCAAGTTTTCAAAACACATGATTGTAAGCAAAGCTTAACCCTTTATATCAACTGAGAATTAAGAATTTAAATCCATCTCTTTCTTAATGAGTCACTTGATATGATAAAGTTAAAACAAGTAAAAATCCTATCAACCTTTGACTCTAGAGTTTAAAAAAATATTGATTACAACTCCTTCTACAGACTCATGATTACTTCCCAAGTTATCCACAATAAAAAGAAAATCATGGAAGTCAGAAAGCAGCTTGATTGTCAGTAGTATCAGTTTCCATCTTCTTTAACCCATGTGAATGTTTAAAGACATTTAACATGTGGCAGAAGAAAAGGAATCACACTACTTCTAATATTCATGATAACAAACTCTCCATGAAAACATTTAAAGAAACTCCATGATTTCACATCTAAAATTAGACTTCTATTAATAACCAACAAGCTACAGTTTCTTTTCTATATCTCACTGCTCTGTGTATTTCTAAGTGATTTATAGAGAAGTTCAGGAGAACTGTAAGGGTTTTCTTTAGTTAACTTTGAACATTAACCTGTTCACATGCCAGAAGCTGTTAAACCAAATATTTAAAAATTAGAGCTGTGCTGGGAAAAAAATGACCTACAAAAAGAAAAGTAGTTTCTGCCTTTGAGACAACTTCACAGCCTAAAATTTCAAAAGGCAGCAGAAAAGCAGAATCGGTTTTATTTGCTTTTTCCATTTGAATATTAATCAATATAGCATCAAGTCTAAAGTTCAATTACTAGTAACATTATTTCTTCAGTAGTCATCACTTACAATAGGATTCTAAATTTACATAAAGTGAAAAACAAACAAACCTAACAGGAAAGACATTAGGGCCTGTTATTAAACATTTAAGTTAATAAAAATGAAAACAGAACTAAACCTAATGAAGGCACTATTGTAAACAGCAATCCATACCCGATCCCCACAACCTCAAAAAAAGATTTTCACTAGGAATTGAGAATTATACTATGGCCCTTTAGAAAAAGCAAACTAAGGAACTGTAACACTAAAAAGGAAACTGAATTATGATCACTATGTATGTACCTATACTGACATAATAAACTACTTGCCAGCAGTACCTTGAAATTTCCTAAACTGTGAAAGTACTAGTTCTTGAAAAAGCCCACTTAAACCACCCTAAAATCTAAATAGTCAAGACATTTACTAAATTAGGGGTTCTTTAAATGACAGCTGGGTGCAGCAGAATAACCTGGTGCTTGTTAAAACACAATGCTGGGCGCCTCTCCCCCATGGTTTCTGACTCACTGCATCTGAAATGGGGCCTGGTAGTATGCATTTCTAACAGCTTCTCAGGTGATGCTGAAGCTGCTGGTCCGGGGACCATCTGCTGAGAACCACTGGCCTAAATTATTAAAAGTACATCAGCACAGCCCTAACCAAAAGTTTGGTCAAGATGCATGTAAACAAATAAAAGGGTAGAATACTTAAATACATAGAAAGAACGCTGATAAATTCACCCTTATTACATCAAAACATCTACATCTGCTTCATGGTCTTCCTCAGTCACTTTCAAGGACAGCACTTCTTCATTAAGAAAGAGCCCACTGAGCCTCTCCTTCCGAGCCTGCCTCTGCTCTTTCAGCTGCCTCTTGCGTAAAGCCTTCTGCTGTAACTTCCGCTGCTTGGATCGCTTCTGTCAAAATAAAAATTTCTAAATCAGTAAGATTCAGTTCTGGCATATCCACCCCAGAATATTTTATAGATCAAATTCTGTACTTTGAGAATCTCTGGAGATGTCCAAATTCCTCTGCAGGATGATCCTGGTTCCAGTAAGTGAGCCATTGGCTTAGACTGGAAAATGATTCTTCAAGATTCTATTTTTATAGTATTTGACCCGTGAATCTTGGGAAGAACTGAAACCTGATCATTTTGCCTAGTTATGGATAATCAGTCATTTCAAAGCCCCCCCCCTTTTTTTTTTTACAAAATTAAGGTACATTGGTGTAACTACACAGTGAACACATAATAAACAATACTGAATACCAATGTAGAGAACGTTGCCAATATCTCTAATGCTTACACTTTTAAGGTGTTTTTCCATCCAAAAGCACTAGCAATTTTACAATGGCTGGGAAAGAATCGTGTCTTTTCCACATTAGGCAAATACCATCTTAAAAGCCCATTAGAAACCCAGTGGGTACTCCATTCCTTGTCAGTGGTAAACTGATGGAAAAAAGGAATGACCACATATCCAGAGGAATCCCCTGGCAACCAACAAAGCTGGCTATGTTTCTGCTACTTTGGTAAGAGCCAGGGAAGGAAGGAATGTGTATCTCCTAGTCACCCACTAGGTTAAAAGTTACAGAGATACCTTTTTTACCCTTAAGTTGGCTCCAAACTGTCACCACTGCAAGGAACCGAACTTACCTAAGCATCACAAAACCATTCTAAAAACACTTATTAAACCTCCCTATTTTTTTATGTGCCCAAAAGTATTACAAAGAATTCTTCAACTGTAAATAGACAGAAATTAGAGGTGTTATTATATTTTTAAAAGATCTAAGAACAAACATTCAAGATTAAAACACTAAGAAAACATTTAATACACACACACACACACACACACAGGCGCGCATGCGCGTCATGCAGAACATTCTTAGGAGCTAATAGACAGCAACATCAGCAACATAGTGAGATCTGCTCAGTAGTGAGTTGCAGCCAGTACTGCAATCTTGAGACTCACTATTTCCATCAATTTATCCTACTTAAAACAGACACAAAAATCAGGTAAAATTGAATGTGATACAGCTGTGGGTCAAAACAGTATTTCAAAGCACTCAGCCGGAAGGGCTTTACTTAATAGCAGACTATTATGCTTGTTCAATTAAAGCCCAAACCCACAGGCATTCAGAGAGCAAGATAATTTTAACTCTTCAAGAAATTTATACGAAGGAGTACTAATGTTAGTATTGAAAGGTAAAATTTTGTATTGATTAGACATTTTACTTTTGAATCCCGAATCCGCTCTGCTGCACTTGCAGACAAGTTGCTGTCACTGTGTGCTCGACTCATGTTGGCACTGGAGTTTGAAGCAGAGTTTCCAACACTGGACCCACTGCTGCTTGCAGAACTGACCATGCTGGCACTGCTGCTGCTGGCACTGGCACTGGCCCCGCTCACTCCACTGGTGCTTGCACAACTAAAGTTGCTTCTCTTCCAGGCCTCTCTTGCAGGCCGTTGGCGAGGGCTATGCTCCTTGATATAGTTTCTGACCTTGGAACACACAAAAACTGGTCAGTGTCATTCCTCAACATTCTCCCTCAAAATACTGGCAAAAAGAATATTGTACATAATGTAAGACATTATCAGAAGTGCTACAGATGTACTCATCAGGGAAATGCAAATCAAAACTACAATGAACAGCATCTGGGTGGCTCAGTCAGTTAATGGTGTGCCTTTGGCTCAGGTCATTATCCTGGAGTCTTGGGATCAAGCACCAATCTGGGCTCCCTGCTCAGTGGGGAGTCTTCTACTCCCTCTGCTCCTCCCCCTTGCTGTGTTTTCTCTCTCTCTCCTTTGCTCACTCTCTCCCTCAAATAAATAAAAAACTCTTACAAAAAACCTACAAAGAGGTATCACCTCACACCTGTCAGAATGGCTGAAATCAACAACACAAGAAACACCAAGTGTTGGTGAGGATGTGGAGAAAGGGGAACGCTCCTGCACTGTTGGTGGGAATGCAAACTGATGCAGCCATTCTGGAAAACAGTATGGAGGTGCCACCAAAAGCTAAAAATAGGGCTATCCCATGACCTAGCAATTGCGCTACCAGGTATTTACCCAAAGAATAAAAAAAAATAATTTGAAGGGATACATGCTCCCGCACCATGTTTAAACCAGCATTATCAACAGCAGCCAAATTATGGAAAGAGCCCAAATGTCCATCAACCAATGAATGGATAAAGATGGAGTATGTATATATAAAGTATTGCTCAGCCATCAAAAAGAATGAAATCTTGCCATTTGCAATGACATGGATGGAGCTAGAGAGTATTATGCTAAGTGAAATAAGTCAGAGGAAGACAAATACCATATGATTTCACTCATACATGGAATTTAAGAAACAAGATAAGTGAGCATAGGGAATAGAAGAGTGAGAGAGGAAAACCAAGAAGTAGACTCTTAACTATAGAGAATACACTGATGGTTACCAGAGGGGAGGAGGGTGAGGGGATGAGTTAAATAGGTGATGGGAATTAAGGAGGGCATTTATGAGGAGCACAGGGTATTGTATGTAGGTGTTGAATCACTCACTGTACACCTGAAACTAATATTACACTGTATGTTAACTAACTGGGATTTAAATAAAAACCGTAAAAAAAAATGTTGGATTGGATCCTGGGATAAAACAAGACATTAGCTTAGGGGCGCCTGGGTGGCTCAGTGGGTTAAAGCCTCTGCCTCCAGTTCAGGTCATGATCCCAGAGTCCTGGGATCAAGCCCCAAATTGGGCTCTCTGCTCAGTGGGAGCCTGCTTTCCTTCCTCTCTCTCTGCCTGCCTCTCTGCCTGCTTGTGATCTCTGTCTGTCAAATAAATAAAATCTTAAAAAAAAGACATTAGCTGAAAAACTGGTGTAACCTAAATACAGTCTGTAGATTATTTAATAGTACTGTATCTATGTTAATTTCTTGCTTTTGATGAATGTACCAAAAAAAAGAACTTGGATTGTAATAGATGCTTAAATAATAGTGACAATAAAAGACTAATTACAAAGAAATAAAAATAACATTAATTGAATACAGACTTGTGAACCTGGACTATAAACTAAGTTGATCTGTTTGGCTCTTTCTTGAGTTGTAGGCTCTGTGAAGACAAGGATCATTTTTAAACTGTTTTGTATCCTAATATTTAATAGATACTTAATATTGTTAAATAAATAAATCAAAACAGTGCTAGAGAGATACATAAGTAGACTATAAAGGATGAGAGAAATCCCTAAAATGTAGAAACAAGTACCAGAAAAATTGACAGTGTTCAAAATTCTAGAATATATATTATGGAGCTTTATTTTAAAACATATAAAATATAATCAGCAAATGGAAGGCTATAGGCCTCCAGAATTTAGGATTATAAGAAAGTAAAACTCGGGGGCGTCTGGGTGGCAGTCTGGGTGTCCAACTCTTGGTTTTAGCTCAGGTCGTGATCTCAGGGTCATGATATCAAGTCTAGAGTTAGGCTCTGCACTGAGCATGCCCTCTGCTGGTTTCTTTCTCCTCCCACTGCCCCACCCGCGGCTCGCTCTCTCTCTCTCTCAAATAAATAAATAAATCTTAAAAAGAAAACGCTCAGAGAAATTAACCTTAAAACAAATCAGATTAGGCATTTTTTAAAAGGTCTCAATATGATTTAAGTAAGTTGTTGATTATATCTAAGATTAGGGTGTTTCCTAAATCTTAGCTAGGGGCCCATGGTAACTGTCTTCAAATGGAAGGTCCAATTTCAACACTATTGAAAAATGAACTGGAATGTAGAAAATTATAGTATACCTGTTGAGAGAAATACTAAAATAAAATTTTTATAAATGATTATAAGTGCAAAAAAACTTCTAAAAAATGAGAACATAAGTATTCATTCAACTATTTACCAAAAAAATAGAGCAGTACAGACTATTTAGAAGACACCAGAAATGTGTATTTCAGCATAGCAAAAGGAAAATTACATTTTACTCTAGCCATCCTCAATTACTCCATAAGACAACTCAAATCCCCCAATTCAGATGTTCACTCAAGTATAGATAGCCCTCAATAATCAGTATTCCGATTCTGTCAATTACTCTTTTTTAAGGTGAATTAGAATAAATAAATAGCATAACCACCCCTTACGTGGTAAAATTAAGCTGCAAAGCCTACACAACTAAAAAGAAGGTTTTAGATCCACATGATCCCAGAAAGGCACTGCCAGGTGAGATGTACCTAAAACCTTACAACCATGTGCTCTCAATTACTGCCACCATTTTTTCCCATATTACATTTCACAGCAGTGATTTGGACCTTAATTATTTGTGTATTTTAAAATATTATTCAAGTCTACATACTATAAAATAATGATTTTCTTAACAGCTTTAAAATTTGTATTTTCTTTACATACCTGCTTAAGTTTTTCATCTGTGAGACAGTTAAGTTCAATAATAAACTCACTGTCTGTAGGGGAAATTTGAGCAGAAGGATCAATTATTTTTATAATATCAAGTTGCTCCCGAAGACCCATCTCTGTACTGACTTTACGACTCAGATACTCAATATACTCCACCTATGTGATGAAAAATTATAATAAACAAGATCAGTGCCAAAACCTCTAATATTTTAGTGTGTCATTTATAATGTGCTTCAAATATCAAAAGCACTTAATGTGATATTTGTTCTCTATAAAACAGTTAAAGCCCCCGCTCAGATTGTACAAAGCGATCCACATTTACCCAGTAGCTTTATATAAGCAATACATTGAGCTTCCCAGAGTCTCCACATATATGCTTTCAATTAAGAACATTAAGATCTCTACCTGCTCATCATTTGTCATTGCACTCCAAGGAAGTTCATCTAAATTCCGGTGCTTATTTTTCTTTTTAGGAAGCAGGCAAGGTGAACTCGGAATACTGGGTATGACATCAGAAAGTACATCACTCCCACTGGCAATGTCACTGCCTGGTAACTTTATAAAAATAAGAAGGGGTAGGAAAAGAAAAATTTTTCAAAAATACATTTTAAATCCCACAACATATTTCATATTGATTAAAATGACTTTTTAATGACAAATACAGAAAGAGAAGACATTAATTCTGATTCACTCCTATTTTAGACAAAGCAGGAATATCAACATAGTCTTTGTATACAGTCATTTATTCAATGAGATATTTTCTAAAAGCTGAAAATCATAATCAAGACTTGTTAATAAAATGCTAACTTAAGAGTCAATCACCCTTAGGGTTTTTAATTCACAGTGTGAATGTAGGCTATGGCTCATACAGCATGATGAATGAGGAACACTGGTCTCCATCTCAGGAGATGAGAGTGATCTGCCATGACCTGGCTCTTTGCCCAACACTATGCTGGAGACACTGTCAATATAAAGACAAATAAACCATGGCCCTTGTTCTCAACTCAGTATCAACAAGGCAATTAAAATAATTTAAAATATGCTGTTAATACAGAGCAAACCACTTTAAAGATCAAAAGTATTAGAAAAATTAGAAAAACTTTTAGAAAAATTAGAAAAATGCTGAGACAACATGTAGACCAAGGAGAAAAGCAAGCAAGTCTGATATACAGAAAATCTATTTAAAGTGAGATGAACACCAAATAAATGTGCTAAAATTTTACACTGCCTAATAAAAACCAGTTAGAATGGGGCGCCTGGGTGACTCAGTGGGTTGAGGCCTCTGCCTTCGGCTCAGGTCATGGTCCCGGGGTCCTGGGATCGACCCCCCGCATCGGGCTCTCTGCTCAGTGGGGAGCCTGTTCCCTTCCTCTCTCTCTCTGCCTGCCTCTCTGCCTACTTGTGATCTCTGTTAAATTAAAAAAAAACTTCCCTTAAAAAAAAAACAGAATGGATTTCATTTTTTTAACAGCTATCTTGAGTCCTAAGTGATACAAAGAAGAGTACTTATCTAATATATATAATTTGAGAACTTTGGACTTATTCATACAACCATAAAACCACCACCACAATCAGGGTAAAAAACATATCTATCACCTCCAAAAGTCAGAATGGGTTTAATTTTAAATAAATGTGTTTAGGGACACTTGGCTGGCTCGGTTGGAGGAACATGCAACACTTGATCTCAGGGTGGCAAGTTTCAGCCCCACACTGGGTGTACAGAGATACTTAAATAAACTTCTAAAAATAAACAAATAAGTTTAAGTCATTCATCAGAAACATAATTTCTTCTACAAGGAGTACATAATTTTCAAAGATAATGCTTTCATTTTTACAAGGTACAAAATACTACCTTTTTGTTGTTGTTGTCCTTTGCAATTGCAATTGAACTCTGGATGATTACTAGGCTTTTGAAGTTACCAAAAGAGAAAAGCTACTTTAGCCATGAAGATTATTGCAAACATCTGGTCTCCTACTCTCCCTGGAGCACTCATTAATAGGTACAGGGGAGTCAAAGGATTTTAAGTCATGGTCCTTATACAAAAACTTTATACTCTACTGGGGAAGATATTATAACACAAACATACAATTATACAAAACAGCAAACGACAAATGCCAGGTTTGAAATGACAGGTCATCAACATAAATATCTAGCAGTGAGTTAAAGCTGCAGGATTAAAGCTTAGAAGAGCTACAAGGGGACCAGGCAATGGGGAGTCAATTATACAGAAGGAACTAACAAAGATACAAAATGGGGTTGATCACCATGCAAGGTGACCATAATGCTTAGAATGAAATTGTCTAAGCTACTACTGTTAAAAACCACATTTTCATGTTAACAGTCACTGATGAGTCCAAGTATATAAATGACTACCAACAATTTGTATGACTTCCGTTAAAAATCTCATTAACACTGCTTTAATTGTTCATTCACTCTTAGCCTTGATGTAATCTATTATATCTAGTCAGTGTCATGAAAGCATGATTGCTGAATGCATAGATGAAGGCCATCTTTCAGTCTTTAATGTCAAAAAAGAAAATATTTTGCTATTTTCCTTTTGAAAGACTTCAAATCACAACACTACTACATTAAAGAGCTCCCTGGGGTTCCTAAAACAAAATGAAACAGTCCGTATCAGATGAAAGTCCTCCCCTACTTCAAGCTCCTTTGATATATTAGGTAATGGCACTATCAAAATATGTATACTCTCAAAATTTAAGAACAATTTCCACCTAAATCTTTAGTGAACATCTGCTAGATAACAGAGTATATGTTAAGCACTTATATTTGTGCCTTTGGTTCTGGTTATGTGTATGCTGGGGGTGGGGGGGGGTAAAGAGGGCAACTAGTGGTTCTTTGGCTATTTTTTTTTCAGGGAGAAGTGAAAAGATGCCAGAGTTCAAATCCCAGTTCTGCTGCTCACTAGCCATGTGATCCTGTGGAGGTTAGTTTGCTTCTTTGAGCTCCAGAGTTATGGTTAATGTCACCCATCTCAAAGGATGGTTGAGAAATTTAAATGAGGTGATAGGCCTGGCACAAGGCAACACTCAATAAACAGATGTCTTCCTTTTCCCATCTCTTTCCACTGTTTTGTACCCTGATAAAAGGTAGCATAAGCCATTAGAGAATGCCACATATTGCTAAAGTGGCTGAAATTTCACAAGGTACTCTCAGAATCACAGAATGTACAAAAGGAGAAGGCATTCAAGTAAGGAGAATAACTTGGTAAAACCACAATTTTTTTTTAAAAAGTAGGTTGAGGATAAGGAGACTAATATAATTAAAACAGAAAATCAGTGCTAGGGGACTGAAAGCTCAATGGATGAACAAGTTGTTACATGATATGCAGAAGTAGGCCAGTAACATTTTCTAAGTAGAAGTAACTTGATGAAATTACTCTTGAGGGAAGAGGAGTTAAAAAGCCGTATAGGGACAAAATAGATAAGGAAAGACTGGAAATCAGATAGGAAGTTCTTATTTGATCTAGACTTAGACAAACAAAAAATGTGAAGAAAAATGAGAATAAATAGGGAGAATTTCAAATGAAAAATGATTTACAAGGCTTTTTAATAAGATTTTATTTTTAAGTTATCTCAACACACAACATGGTGCTCAAACTCACAACCCTGGGATCAAGAGTCGCATGCTCTTCTGAGAAACCCAGATGCCCTGACAAGACTGTTTGATAACTGAATGGATGATAGTCAGATGACCATTTGTTGAAACCAGAAGAAAACTGGCTACATTTCAGTCATACAACTCCTTATAGGGTAATGCCCTTAAAAGACCTCAATTTTTTATAGCAAGAGGCCTGAGGCAATATTATAGATCTTCTAGTCCAACACCCTCATTCTACGAATAAGGAAAAATGATGTCTAGGGAGGGTTATATGACTAATGCCAGTATCCAAAGTGGAACACAAGCCTGGTGCTTTCAACTATGCTGGAATGTCTTGCCTTGCAGGTAGTTTGGAATGAGAGAAGAACACAATTGAATATGGAAAGTTGTAATGATAATGAAAGAATCAAGTGCAAATGTCCTTCAAAATGACAATACTCATTTTTCACTACACTGTAAGACATGTCACAAAGCGGAGTCTATTTTTTTCCATGGAAACACTGTAATTGGAAGTTACATTACTGATCAAGGACTCGGCATCAAATAGGTACATTAAATAATAAGGTCATCCAAGTGGAAATGTCAAGTAGTCAACTGGAGATATGGGATCAGAGCTGCAGATATACATCAGAATTAACTGTATGAGCTCCTGTATATTTATTAGACAAGCAATTTTCCATTTTATATGTCAAGCTAAAAATGTTTAATAATTCTTATTCAATATTTTTCATGGACAATAATTTTTAGTATATATTATAATCAGTAATTGTGACAAGTAGGGAAAATTAAGTCAAACCTCTGCCATATCTTCTGCAGTATGCAGCAAAATTTTGTGAGTAAGCTCATTTCTGTAACAACTGATGTGCAAATTGCACCTTTAGGTTTCAAGTGTGACTGAATTACTCACTCTTTAAATTTTCTATGGTTCCCTGCTCAACAGTAAAATAATTTCTCAAGTTCTAACACTAGTCAAATAGAGCTTTAATAATAAAAGGACTGCAAGCAAAGAAGACTATTAAAAAAGCAAAATGCTTTGATGCTACTTCACCATAAGGCTAAAATCCTGCCTTATCAAGTAGTTAGTATTTCTCTTCCCAGAGAATCCATGAATCCTTTATATTTACTTTAGTAGTAACTGAAACATCTGTTAAAAAGATTTAAATGTAGTTTTTAATCACAACAGAGGTACTAGGAATTTTTAAGTAATAGTTAACGATTTTAATCTATATTAATCCTAACACATAATTTGTAATTATCTTCTTGGATAATTTACTGCACATCATTACAAGGTCCCACAAAGACAAGAGATCATTTCAAACCTTTCAGAACATTTAAATAGCAAATATCCATGGTAACAGAGTACCCACATTCCACTTTCAGAAGTGGGGAAACACATTACTAAGGCAGGCCTCGTTTTTATTCCGATGTTCTAGTCAGTCATGTACATTAACAGTGAGTGGTTGGGGATAGTTTTCCACTCTAACTATTCATGAAATGAGTAAAGAAGTCAGCAATTAAAATTAAAAAACATCTGCCACTTTGTAACATTACAGATAAGAACTCTAAATCAAAGAAAATAATCAAAACATAATTCTCAAAATTATCAGAACTCCATCCAATTACCTTTAAGAATCTTTGTAATAGTCTGATTTCATTTATTTTTAATTTTTATTTTTTTTAATTTCTTTTCAGTGTTCCAGAATTCACTGTTTATGTACCAAACCCCATGCTCCATGCAATACGTGCCCTCCATAATACCCACTACCAGGCTCACCCAACCTCCCACCTCCCCACCCCTCCCAAACCCTCAGATTGTTTTTCAGAGTTCAGTCTCTCATGGTTCATCTCTCCCTCCAATTTCCCCCAACTCCCTTCTCCTCTCCATCTCCCAATGTCCTCCGTGTTATTCCTTATGCTCCACAAATAAGTGAAACCATATGATAATTGACTCTCTCTGCTTGATTTATTTCACTCAGCACAATCTGATTTTAAATACAAAGTGTGCACTTAAAAAAATGAGGCACAGAATAAAAAGGTAACCACACAAAGATGTTTACTGCTGTGTTACCAGTAGGAGAAAAAATTTTGAAACAGATGTAAAAGGGGAATGGTCTCACAATTTCTGGCACCAGGAATGGTATAGTGCCAGGAACAGTACCAGGAATATTATACAGTCACTAAGAGTTATTATGAAGGTCATGAAAAAGTTTATATGTTAAATGAGAAAATTGTATTACAGTACGTTATCCAGAAGAGAAGGGAATAATTCCTAACCCATTCTATGAGGCCAAAACAATACAAAGACATCACAAGAAAACTACAGACCAATATCCCTTATGAATGCAGATGCAAAAATTCTCAACAAAATACTAACAAATGAAATGCAGCAGCATATTGAAAAGAACATAAAACATGACCAACTCAGATTTATTCCAGGAACATAAGGGTGGGTCAACATACAAAAGTCAATGTAGTACATCATGATCATCTCAATAAATGCAGAAAAAGCATTTTGACAAAATCTAAATAGTTCTTTCAGATAAAAATAACGAGCAAACTAGGAGTAGAAGGAAAATACCTTAATATGATGAAAGGCATTTATGAAAAACCTACAGCTACCATTATGCTCAATGGTGAAAAACTGAATGCTTCTCTTAAGATCAGAAAAGACAAGGATGCCCATTTCTGCAACTTCTATTCAACACTGCACTGGCCATCTAGCCAGGGGAACTAAGCAAGGAAAGAAAGAGCTACCCAGACTAGAAAGGAAGAAGAAAGCCTATCTCTTATTCACAGATGACAAGATTTAAAACACAGAAACTCTAAAGAATCCACACAGAGAAAAATAATCATTTAAGCTAACAAATGAGTTCAGCAAAGTGGTAGGATAAAAAAAAATCAATATACAAAAATCAGTTTTATTTCTACACACTAGCAATGAATAATGCAAAAATGAAATTAAGAAAACAATTCCATTTTCTACAGCATCAAATGAATAAAATATGTAGGAATAAATTGAACCAAAGAAGTACAAGGCTTGGACACTAAAAATAACAGATTTGATGCAATCCCTACCAAAATTCTAACTGTCCTTTTTGCAGAAATGGACAGCCTGATTCTAAAACTCATGTGGAATTGCAGAAGGGATCCCCAATAGCCAAAACAATCTTAAGAACAAAGAACCTCATGCTTCCTGATTTCAAACTTTACTATAAAGCTAGAGCAATTAAAACAGTGCGGTACTGGCATAAGGATAGACATACATATTAATGGAACAGAATTGACAGTCCAGAAATAAACCTACTCATCTATGACCAATTCATTTCCACAAGAGTACCAAGACCATTCAATAAGCAATGAATATAGTCTTTTCAACAAATGGTGTTGGGACAACTGAATATCTACATTCAAAAAAATGAATTTTTACCCCCATCTTCTCCCATATACAAAAAAAAACCCACCTCAAAATGGTTCAAAGACTAGGTGTAAAAACTAAAACTATATAACTCTAAGAAGGAAACAGGTGAAAATCTGTATGACCTTGGATTAAGCAATGGTTTTTTAAAATATGACATCATAAGCACAGAATTGAAAGAAAAAATAAACTGAACATTACTAAAATTAAAACCTTCTGTGTGTCAAAGGACAGTATCAAGTAAAAAGACAACCCACAGGAAAGGAAAGATCTTTTGTGAATCATGTATAAGGGTCTAGTGGCCATAACATATAAAAATCTCTTTCAATTCAACAATAAAAGACAACACAAACTTAAAATGGGCTAAGGATTTGAATAGACATTTTTCCAAAAAAGAACACCAATCACCAGCAAGCATATGAAAAATAAGTACATGAAAAGATGCTCAGGATCATTACTCATTAGGGAAATGCAAATTAAAACCAAAATGAAATACTCCTTTATATACAGTAGCATGGTTGTCATCAAAAAGACACACAATACTAAGTTTTGGCAAGGACATGGAGAAATTAGAAGTTTCATACATTGCTGGTAGAAATGTAAAATGGTACAGCCACTTTGGAAGACACTTTGGAAGCTCCTCAAAAAGTTAAACATAAAGTCATCACATGACTCAGCAATTCCACTCCTAAGTGTATGTACAAGAGAATTACAAATATACATCCACAGTATGTCAACTATACTTTAATAATAAAAAAGATACATCCATATAAAAACTTGTATCTGAATGTTCACAGCAGTATATTCATAATAGCTGCAAACTGGAAACCAACCATCAGCAGATGAATGGATAAGCAAAATGTGATGTGTCCATATCTATTCAGCAATGAAAAGGAATCGGTGTGGACTGAATGTGTGCACCCTCCCTATACCACCACCACCAAATCCCTATCTTGAAGCCCTAATCCTCAGTTTGGAGGATCTGGGGGTAGGGCTTTGGGTGATAATTACATTTACACAAGGGTAGACTCCCCCATGATGGGATTGGTGACCATAATTATAAAGGGATGAAGAGAGCACAGCTCGCTCTCTCTCCCCTCTCCATGTGAAGATAAAACAAAAAGCAGCCATATGCAAACCAGGAAAAGGATCCTCACCAGAATCTGACCATTATGGTATTCTGACCTTGGACTTTTAGCCTCTAGAGCTGTGAGAAATAAATGTTTGTTGTTTAAAGCCACCCAGTCTATGGTATTTGTTATAGCAGTTAAGCTAAGACAGAAATGAAGTACTGTGACACACTACAACATGGATGAACCTTGAAAACATGCCAAGTGAAAGAAGCCAGACACATATTATATGAGCACATTTATATGATATGTAAAAATGCACACCCATAGAGAAAGTAGATTAGTGGATGCCAGGTGATGGAGGCAGGGGGGAATTGGTAGTATCTGCTAACAGGTATGGATTTCTTTTTAGAGTGATGGAAATGTATCTGAATTAGATAGTTGTGATGGCTGTACAACACTGTGAATATATTAAAAATCACTGAATTATACACTTTAAAATTATCAAAATGGCAAATTTTATCTCAATTTTTTAAAAGCTAAAAATATTTTAATTTTTTATGCAAATCATATTTACAACTGTACATAAAATAGAAACATCTGAAATAATATAAAATATAAAAGAGGTATCTTAGATTATTTTTTCCTCTTTAAAAACTCTTAATTTTCAGTGTTGCATTTTTATAACAAGAAAAAACTAAAACCAATCTAAATATTCATTATTAGAGAATAGATTAAATATATTGTGATACAGCTATTGAAAAGAATGAGATGTTAGTTGCAAAAAAGCAAAGGGCCAAACTGGCTGAAATATGATTCCATTTGTGTGTTTTTAACACTGTGCAAACATACTTGTATCTGCACAAGCTCTTAACAGTGGTAACCACAGCAGAGTGGGACTTGGAGAACTGTTTTTAACTTCATGCCAGTCTGTCTTCCTATTTTAATAAGAAAATGTTTGAAATAAAATAATATTTGATTCCTCCTTTGGAATTTAACTTCCAAGATCTGGATGGCTTTCAAACATAGCAGGCATTCAAGCATCTGTTGAATAATAACATTAGCTATATGCAAGGAAAGCTTCCTCAAATGTTATTGTCTTTTACAATCAGAAAATGGATGTTGCAATAACATGATTTACATTTTCTGATAGACTGTACTCATTATAAGGCAGAATTTCCAAACAATTTGCCACAAAGCCATTTTACATGGCATATATGCTATACACACAAAACACTGTAGGGCAAAAAACAGCTCTACTATGAAGAGATTACAAAATGAGAAATTATATTTCTGACAACAGAACCAAAGCTTATGTTTTTATGATAACAGTGGTTTGTGATCTTAGATATATAGAACATAACCCTGATGCAAGGATATTGTGTCCAAAAGGACATAAAGGCTATTTACTATAAATGCAGGAAGAACACAGTTGCTTGGATGCATGTGTAAAAAAGTACTGATGATATATACTAGTGGGAACATTATACAAGTATTAAATCACATGAAAATCCACAAAAGGGTATCTATAGCATCAGAAGCCTAAATTGTATATTAGCAAAAAAAGAAGGATACATATTCCATCTAATTCTTAATGTTGACAGGGATGAAAATATCAAAATACAAATTCATTATTCTATTTATGGAATAATAATGGTAATACAAGGGGAAAAAAAACAAACCTACCTGCCATTCAAACTCACTATCTGACCAATCCCAGTATGTGCTAATAGAAGAAGAGACATCACTGCAGACACTCCCCTCAGGGAATAAATCAAAAGAAGTGAAGTCTTGATCATCTAACAGAGAATAGCAATCATCTTGATCTCCAACAGAAACTGATGAAAATAGCTCCTCACTGCATTCTGAGCTGGCAACACTTGTTCCACAAGAAGTTAAATTCCACCTTAAAAACACAACACAAAAGAAATCACAATAGGAACTCCAGAATCCACACAATTTTAAGATATTAATAGATACATTCAAGACATTTATGAAGAATGTAAATATATTTTTTAAGTATGACAATAATATTGTGATTATTTTCAAAGGAGCCCTTATCTTTTAAAGATGTATACTAAAACATTTATGAATGCAATATATTTGGGATTTTTCACAAAATAATAAGGGGAATAAGGAATGAAGAGTGCTATAAAACATATTGCCACATGTGAATAACTGTTAAGCTGGGTGATGGATATATGAGGTTCATTACACTATTCCCTTTACTCTTGTATTTGTCTAAAAATTTGTATAATAAAATATTTTAAAAGAAAATTGTATCTAGGGCTGCCTGGGTGGCTCAGTTGGTTAAGAATGTGCCTTCAGCTCAGGTCATGATCCCAGGGTCCTAGGATGGAGTCCCACATCAGGCTCCTGGCTCAATGGGGAGTCTGCTTCTCCCTCTGCCTGCCTCTCCCCCTGCTTGTGCACTCACTCTCTCTCTCTGACAAATACATAAAACCTTTTAAAAAAGAAAGTTGTGTCTAAATTAAGAATAAAGTAAAAGACCTTCATCTATAAACAACACATATAGCATAGTGATTATGAATACACTCTGAAGTCAGACTGACTTCAAATTTTTGCTGTCGTTTGATCTTAAGCAAAACATAGTGTCTTCAAGCCTGAGTTCTCATCTTCAAGAGTTATTATGAAGATTACACAGGAATGCATACAGAAGTCTTTGAATAAAAAGTGCTCAATACACGTTAGTTGTTGTTGTTATATTATTATTATTATTATTATTATTATTATTATTACTACTACTACTAAAGGAAGAAGGTAGCCACGGCAGGGCAAGAGAAAAGCAAGAAGTATACAGAAGTTCAAAGCATGTTTAAATAACTTTTATGTATCAATGCTATACAAGATCATTGCAAAGACGTTGGAATAAGAAAGGAGTGATAAACCAGCAATTCTATTACCCAACAATAACTAATCCATAGTATTTTGGTACATGCATATATATCTTTTATAGAATCAGCATTCTGCACACATGTATGCACAAACACACACACATAAACACATATTTTAGTATCCTGCTTCCTTCACTTAATATTATATATTAAACATTTCCCTATGACTATTACTTGAAAACATTTTGATGCCCATATAACATTCCACTAATTAAGAAGTCTCATGATTTACTTAATCTTATTTCTTCAATAATATTTAGGCTGTTTCCATTTTTTTTTGGTATTACATATAATACCAAAATGAACTTTTTTGTTTCTAATTATTTATCAAAATATATATAAACTTTCAGGATAGATTACTTGAAAGTACTGAGTCAAAGGATATGACCACTTCTAAAGGTCTTATCATACTTCGTTAAACGCCCTTCTGAAACGTTGCACCAACTACACTACCTGAAGCAGTATATAAAACATGCTCATTTCACCACAACCTTAACAGCAGTAGAATTTTAATTTTTAAAGTTTGACCTATCTGACAGGGGGAAAAAACATTTTTTAAAAAGATCTTATTTATTTATTTGTTAGAGGGAGAGTGAGAACAGGCAGGGGGAGAAGCAGGCTTCCTACTGAGCAAGGAGCCCAACGCAGGACTCAATCCCAGGACCCTGGATCATGACCTGAGCGGAAGGCAGACGCCTAACTGACTGAGCCACCCAGGCGTCCTGGAAAAAAAAAAAATTTTTATATCAACTTTTATTTCTTCAATTACTGGCAAGATCAAATTTTAAAATGTTTATCAGCTATTTTGTCCTAGTGTTTTTCTATGTGTTAATGCTGATTGTGTTAATTACTGATTTTATGAGTTCTTGATGCATTAAGAATATTAACACTTTGCTTGTGGTATTTGTTGCAGGCTTACTTTTGTCTTGAAATCTACAAATCTTTTCTTTTGTGAATTTCCACTAGCTTCATACTATTAACAAGATAATCTTCATTGCTTAGGCAGCAGTCTAGGGAATTAATCCTTAAGATGATTATTTAGTATATCTGATACTAATAAGATACTGAAATAATGACTTCCTGAAGAAAATCCTGTTACTTACCTATTACTAGGTTGTTTCTCATCCTCATTAAATCCATTTTTTTCTTGAACCATGTTTTTCATTTAACTCCCCCACCTTATTTTGTACTATTAATCTTAACTTGAAAGTTCTTGATTTACAAAATTTAGGCAATTTCACATTTTTATGGCACTTTTTCCTTTGAGCTAAATGTAGAATATTTTAAAGGATCAAAACATACACAGACACACACTCTCTAAACTATTATGGTTCAGTAACTATCAGTACGGATGTCAATACACTTTGTTAAATAGGCAAAATCTAAAATTCATCTAACATCTTAGAATACCTTGTAATATTACCTAGTTTCATCACATGCTTCCTAGACAGGCAGTATCCTCATATTTAAAAAAAAAAAATCAACAAACCTAGTAGAATTAACCAAATTTTTCAGGATGTACAATAAGGGAATATAAAAGCTAAAAAATGATAATCAGTCTTCTAGACCTAGTAAACCATCATCTATGTTGTATTATGTGCAAATTTTTTTCTTTTGTGTCTTCAAATTGCATGTGAGCTTTTTCAATCTTTATTCATTCACCCACACAACAAACATTTAGTATCTCCTATGGGTCAAGTACTGTGTTATGTGGTAGGAAAAGCTGTTAGGTAATTTTTTTTATGAAAATTTTTTTCTGAGCTTGCAAAAATTCAGTAGAAATGTGCTTCCCTCCATGATTAATAATGACTTTCCTTTTCAAAAGACTAGATCACTGACAAGACAGGAAATGACTTTCCTTTTCAAAAGACTAGATCACTGACAAGACAGGAATTTTCTTGGTTTTGTGCTCTTAATATTGAGGAAAATCAGTATGTTTCTCAGTTTTCTAGGTCCATGACTTTATAACAGATTTAATAGGATTCTGGATATTCTTAGAAGCTTTTGTTTCTTTTTCTTTTTCCTTTTTATAACTTAACAGTGGTAAGAACACTGGGTTCATACCATCATTCAAACCAATCATTTACAAAATAGAAAAATAATATTTTTACTACTAGAGATTTTAAAAAATTCTATTATAATTTCCAAATATTGCTATTATGACTTAAAGGCAATGTGAACGAAAACAAAGCAGATAGTACTTTTATCCACTGCCGGTGAGATTATTTGGTACCGTGTGTGTGTGTGTGTGTGTGTGTGTGTGTGTGTATCAAGAGCTTCAAAAAAAGTTCATTCCTTTGGACTCAGTAATTGCCATTTCAGGAATCTATCACTTCCCCAGATAGAAATTGGGAAAAAAAATGTATGTCCAAACATGTCTAAACAATACCATTTATAGTAGCCAACAAAGGAAAAGAAATGCCCCCCAAATATGGGGAATAATTAAATAACATATCTAAATAATGGTGTTTTTTAATCATTAAAAATTATATTTTCAGGGGGCACCTGGGTGGCTCAGTCAATCGGGTACTCGACTCTTGACTTCAGCTCAGGCTATGATCTCAGGGTTGTGAGATGGACGATGCCCCCCCCCCCACCCCATGGGGTTCTGTGCACTCACTCCCTGCAGAGACTGCTTGAGATTCTCTCTCCCTCTGCCTCTCCCCCAACTCACATGTTCTCTTGCACTCTCTAGAATAAATAAAATCTTTTTTTTTTTAATTATATTTTCAGGGGCGCCTGGGTGTCTTAGTCAGTTAAGCATCCGCCTTTGGCTCGGGTCAGGATCCCAGGGTCCTGGGATTGAGCCCTCATGCCCCCCACTCATGTTCTCTCGCTCAAATTAAAGAAAAAAATTTAAGGATTTTATTTATTTATTTGACAGAGAGAAACAGCCAGAGAGGGAACACAAGCAGGGGGAGTGGGAGAGAAGAAGCAGGCTTCCCACTGAGCAGGGAGCCTGATACAGGGCTTGATGCCAGGACCCTGGGATCATGACCTGAGCCAAAGACAGATGCTTAACGACTGAGCCACCCAGGCACCCCAAAATCCTTAAAAAAATTTTTTTAAATTTTAAATTAAAAATTTTATTTTCAGACTATTTTTTGAAAAGAAAAACACTTAAAATATTTAAGTGTAAAAACCTGGTCACAAATTATATATAACCTGATCCTGATTTTTTAAAATTATATATAAACATAAAAAGAACATTAAAAGTAACATCAAAATGTTGAGAGTTGTTATCTTTACTGAAAGGGGTCATGAGTGATCTTTGCAGTTTTGTATATGCCAATTTTCTTTTTTTTTCAAGATCTTACTTATTTATTTGACAGAGAGAGTGAGCGAGCGAGAAAGGGAATATATGCAGGGGTAGTGGGAGAGGGAGAAGCGGGACTCCCTGCTGAGCAGGGAGCCCGATGTGGGGCTTGATCCCAGGACTTGGGATCATGACCTGAGCTGGAGGCAGACACTTAACGACTGAGCCACCCACTTGCCCTTGCATACGCCAATTTTCTAAAGTAAGCTTTTGTAATAAAAATTTAAGACTGATTCTTTTAGACTGTTTTGTTGGTTTCAAATGTCATAAATGACCACTGTGTGCATGTGCTCAGCACGGAACTATTCAAATCTGCAAAACCCTTATATCCTTTTCCAGTAGGAGAAAGCTACCTGATGCTAAGATCCTAGCTATAACCATAAAATTATTTGCAAAGGAGACTTTCTACTTTAAAAAAGAAAAACGTTGAAAAGAATCCTATTGAAATGGAGTTTAATGCAATAACTAGGCTTACTGCCCAAATTTTAGTTAAAAAAAAAAAAAAGTAAAGCCGAGAACATTTATCTGCAAATCTTATCTGCCAAAACCCCCATATAGCCAGCCCCAACCTCTGCTACAACTTTGGAGCACAATAGGCCATCAAGGCCCCAAGTCAGAGCAGATGACACAATCCCTTCACTATACTCAAATTCTCACCTCTCCTCCTAGTGATCTCAATTGTCTTGGTATTATTATCCATCCCTCTTACCCTCTCTATAGTCTTGGAAGTAAAAAACATTCCATGTAATTTCTAAGAATAAGTATTCCATTCATGTTCTGAGTTCATCCCAGCCATCTCCTGTCATCTCACACTCTCTCATATTTTCAATTTCTCCCTTTCCTGTGGGCCACTTCTAAGGAGCTAAAAATCTCTATTCTTGGAAAAGAAAAAACTAAACAAGGCAAACAACAACAACGAAACCTATCCTGCCAATAGGGTGTACAAAAGTGAGACATTGGGTGCCTGGGCGGCTCAATTGGTTAAGCGACTGCCTTCGGCTCAGGTCATGATCCTGGAGTCCCAGGACTGAGTCCCCATATCAGACTCTCTGCTTGGCAGGGAGTCTGCTTCCCCCTCTGACCTTGCCCCTTCTCATGCTCGCTCGCTCTCTCTCTCATTCTTGCTCTCTCAAATAAATAAATAAAATCCTTAATAAAATAAGAAAAAGTGAGACACTGTCCTCTCACTTTTCACAATTATTCAATGTGAAAATACTAATGTATTACTAAAAGATGAAGAGAATAACACATCTGGTAGTTCATATTAACCTCCTTCATCTCACAATTTAATTACAGTACTTACCAATATCATAATTTTTTCAATTTAGTAAATGACTTCCTTTTTTGATAATGGTGGAGGTTGCCATCGACAAATGCTAAAAGAAAACCCTAATTACATCAGAAACATCCTGTCCCAAAACCAAAGAAAAATGTCTTACACACCACATATATTCCATATTAACATTTAAATTAAAAGATAATTGGGGCATCTGGGTGGCTCAGTTGGTTAGATGTCCAGCTCATGGTTTTGGCTCAGGTCATGATCTCAGGTTGAGATCAAGCCCTGCATCGGGTTCAGCACAGAGGCTGCTTGAGATTCTCTCTTCTCTCCTTCTGCTCCTTACCCCCTCTGGCAGCTGCACACTCTTTCTCAAAATAAATACATCTTTAAAAAATAAGTTTCTTGGTTTATCAAAATTTATGTTGTTCTACCAAACTTCCAGACAAATCCAACTGGGTCATAAAATCCTAAAAGATATTCCTAGGAATGTGTGAATTCTTAGGAAAGTGGCTGTGCTCACATAATTTTCCACAGAACCTAGAGTAATGATATGTCATCCTAAGTCACAGGTGACTCTGATATGAACATTATAAACATTCAAACTTAGCGCTCATAAATTAGGAGTGCCCTGAATCCCTTGGTTAACAAAGATTTAAAATATAGCCCAGAGTCCAGTAAACGAGCAGGCACAAAACTGTCATCATCATAAGGCTCTTATCAATGGCATTAAATAAGCTCCACAGTTTTCTTCTCAGGTAACAAGGAAGAAGATAAAGGTAAACCAAGTATCTACCAACTCACAAGGTTTTTATTTCCAATAAAATGTGTTTTATAATGACTAAACCCTAAGCAGAACATCAATACTCAACTATAGAGATCTGGTTTTTGAATTGCTGCTTGAACTGGTGATGTGAAGAAAAGATATGACACATGCAAATCCAAAATAAAAGAATTCTGTAAACTAAACTTTGTTTACATACATGACTTAGCTGTTTGCTTCTCCCTGCAAAGAACTGACTGGTAGTATTTGGTCCTCTCAAATGCCATCTTGAGGAGGGATAGTTAAGAACATTCCAGAATTAGAAAAGACTTAAAAAGCAAGGTTACCTCGGGCAAAAACATCATCTGATGTAAATATTGCTACTTCTGCTTCCCCTAATTTCTGTTGAAAAGGGTACAAAGCAAAATACATTAAACCTTCTAGTGCCATTCCAAGCCTTTGGAAAAGTAGGGTAGGAGATAGAGGTTTTTAAAAAGCAGACAAAATGTTTGACTTGGGAAAACTGGAGTTGAACAGGAACCTCCTCCCTCTTAACTGCCCCACTCTGGAAAACAACCTTGGCCTTACCTCGGTCTTAGAAAAGGAATAGAAAAACACAAGAGAAAAAAATGGGAAGGAGAAAAAGGAACAGAACAAGCTGTGAGAAATGTATTCTTCTCCTTGCTTCACTCTTCATCACCCCACCAATTTTGGCAGTGCTTACCCTTAGCCTCTTTCCCCACTCCTTTGCCCTCATCATAGGAGCAGGCTAATTCTGGAATCATTTCACTTCCCTGTGTATAGGACTTGCTCCAATGCTGCAAAACTTAAGTAACAGTTGCAAAAGTATTATTTTATACTGTTTTCCAATGCAAATAATCCTAAGCACACTTGATTTCATAAATACATTACACTCATGTTATATTCACATCATGGGTTAATAAGTAAGCTTCTGTGAGTCAGTCTAAGAAACTATAACAACCATTTATAACATTTGAGCTATTAGTTCTGTTCCAAGTTTCATCACTGGCTCCAAAGACGTAATCTTGGCTTTGCCTAACTCAGTTTTATGACCTTGAACTTAGTCTTTCCTCTGGGCCTCAGTTTCCTCATTTTTGCAATGAAGATTTGGAAGAGTCATAACAAATTTACTACCACTTCCTTTTCAAATGTTATACTGCTGTTCTATTTAACTATAACACCTGGTTTACAGACTTTAACTTTCTTTTAGGTAAGAATCACGTCTTACACACTGCCTGTACCTGGTAGAAGCTCGTAAATCTGTAGGCTGATTTTAGAGGTGGGGAGGGCATGCAAAAGACATTAAAATGTGGAAGGATTTGTTCATGCTCATATTGTGGATCAAAAATCAGAACTAGACTCCTTAAATCAATGCCATTATTTTCCATAGCTGAACCCATCTCCTCCCTTGTTCTCCACACACCCTCCCAGGCCTTGGTATATATCTCTCCAATATCCACCTATATTCTAGGTTAGGGCTATGTGTACAACATCTTCACATCCCCCACATTTGGTGTAACACTCAAATGCTTACATGAGAGAATTCTCCAGAACACTCTAGCTTCCAATAAAATCAGTTAGGAATGCACCCTGAGTAAATGTGTATAAGCAAGCCCATCCTAACCTTAGCTCCATCCCTCCACTGGGGGAGCAAACCAAGGGATAAGCTACATGAAGGAACCTTCCAGATCTAAGCTTACAGATTTTGGCATGGCCTAAAGCGATAAAGCAAAGAGTTCATAAGGAGGAGGAAAAAAAGGACTGTCTGGTTTCCTGGAGCTTCACACACACACACAAAAAAAATTGGGGTGGGAGTGGAAATTGGGCTGTGAGGAAGATTAAAAATCAGGAAACTGAAGATTCTAGCTTTCGAAGTGCCATCTTTCAAAAGAACCATAGATGGTTTTGAGTCATCCGAAATCTCTAGAGCGTATGGAAAATGGAAGGGGTTAAACTTTCTCGGGTGGATGGAAACACGGATGCATCTTAAAACTGAAGGTGCGGATTTGGGATTCTCCCGGCACAGATGAGGCAGGAGGGGAGAGGGAGGCGTCGCTAGGTCAAAAGATGAATGGGGAAAAGGGAGCAAGTAAAATGCCGGCCGAAAGAAAAATCGGAGGGCAGGAGTGAAAATAGGAAGGGGGACAGGGAAGGAGCCAGGAAAGGGCCGCTGGTCGCAGGAAGGTGGGGGAGGGGACGAATGGAAGCGGGGACTCCAGGCGGAGCGCCAGGTTTGGGAGGGACCCAGCGTTCTCCCTTTTGAGGCAGGGGTGTGGGCACTTAGCCCCTGCCCTCAGCGATGGTTCATACCTGTTGGTGTGGAAGCGGTGGAGTGGATCCGTGCGATGACAAGAGGAAAGCTGGCAGCCGAAGTCGCTGATGTCCAGGCAGCCTGGCTCCTCGCTCGGGCAGGTGCCCACTCCGCGAGGGGGTCCCAGAAGCGGGAAGGGCTCCTCGGGGGTTAGAAACTTCTCGTATGAAGTGGTGGCCGACGTCTCGTCGGACATGGCTGGAGACGGCCTGGCTTTGGGCTCCCTCTGTGGCCCAGGGCCGCTCCCGCGACTGCCCCTTCCCCCACTCTAACCTGTCCGCCGCCGCCGCCAAGCCGGCGTGTGCCCACCGTAGCTCGCTAACAGGCTGAGCGTCGCGGCCAGACGCCGCCCAGGGAATGCCGGCCGCTCAGAGGCTGCTAGAGGGCACAGCAGCGGACTGGCCACCCCGTCAGCGGCTCAGTGGCCTCGGCAACCCTCTCCTTCGCAGCCACTGCCCGGCCCAGCCCAGTCAGCGCAGCGCAGCGCAGCGCCGCCGCCGCCGCCGCCGCCGCCCGGCCCGGCCCGGCCCGCCCCGCCTACCGCGCTCGCCGCTCGCAACTGCTGCAATCCGCTGACGCCCGCTTGGAGAAGAAAGGCGGTGGGAAGCCGCTCCCTGTGCCCCCTGCTGGAGCGGAGGAGGAATTGAACCGCCGGCGCCCGCCCTCCAAGGATCGAATCTGGGGTTCCCCGCGCTGGAAAGGCCCTGCGCTTCAGGCCAACCACCTCTGTTTTTGTTTTGTTTTGTTTTTTACCCACAACTGCTTAATAAGCAGCAAGCGGCAGCCCTGAGGAAAGGGACTTGGCCAAGGTCACACTGCGAGTTCGTGAGAAAGAATCCAGATGCCCTGGTTCCCAGCGTACTCGACCACCCTGTCCCAATTAAGTGAGTATTTATATTGAGCCCCTGCAGTGTGTGCCCAGCACTGTGCAATGAGCTGTAGGGGAAATCGGCCAAGTAAGAAAAAAGATAGTCCCTGCTTCACCCTTGATCTTCTAACCCTGAGAATTCTACATAACAGCCACCAAGCTATTCAGAGCTGCTGGACACGTAGTGCTCTTTTGTGCTCTGTGCTCTAGCTCCCATTATGCATTCTGCTTGGAATGCCCTGCCGGTTCTCCCCTGCTAATTCTTAAAGCCCCAGCTCTAATGTTACCTCCTCTGTGAAGCCTTCCCTGACTCCCAAATGAGTCTTACATATTCCTGCCATTGCTTCAGTAGAAAGAATATTACGGCCCTTAGCTTGTTCAACTTAAGTCAGCTTACCAGATGTCACATACCATTCTATCTTCCTCTTTCTCTTTTCTCTGCTTTCCAGACAAGTGGTTGCAGATCTTGGAATTGTAATTTTTTTTAAATATTTGGAGGAAAATACAAGATTTCCAATTTCTTACTTTGCCAAATGAAAACCATTTTTTAAAAACTGCTACTACTTTATAAAAGGAAGCACATTTTCATATAAAATAATAAGGGCATAGTCTCTTAATAAAAACACTAAATATATTTAGCTTTATGGAAAAACTCATTACATTGAACTTTGAGGGAAACCTAAAACTAAACTAGGTGCAAAAAAGAAGAAAGGTGAAAAAACTCAGGAGGAGGGAAGGAGAAAGGAGGCTGGAGAAATGGGGAGGCGTCACACACAAGCCCCAAACGGTCTTAATTTCTGTGCCACGTTCTACAATTTAACGTATAATGAAAACAACTCGCCACTTCTTTAAAATGTATATATGGTCTTGCTTCAATTATTTGGTTACCTGACTGTTGAGTGTGCCTGTCTTCTTTCATTTAATTTAAAAATCATCGATGTGAGGGTGTAGATGGTTTGACTTTTGGTCCCCAATGCACCATTCCCAGGGAGCCTGAATGGGCAGTGGCTTAGTCCCCTTTAACAATAGTCAAGTGCTGCATAATAATGTAGGTACTCAGAGTCTGTGAGATTTTTACAAGTATGTTTTACTTTTACATTTAATTTTAAGCATATCCTGGAGTATCTGGGTGACAATGGTAACTAACAGCTGCCACATAATTAGGACATGTTTTTGACAAACTGGCAACAATACTACTTTGTCATGAGCTAGTAAGGAAATAAATTAGGTGTACCTCCTACTTCATGGCTTACTATACAGATGAAGATTGGTAGTTTGGAAAAAGGAAATTGATGGGGTAGCAGGGTCCTCAAAAGACTCACATACAGGCATGTTGGAAGCCAAGAACACATGCTGGCCAGTCAGTAGTTTGTTTAGGTTTCTAAGCAGTTTTCTCTCAGCAAACATCATGTACCACATTAAATTAACATTTTAAAATTTGTGCACAATTTGTAAATTTACTTTGCTGTTAAATTTGTATAAGAGCTTTATGAACAGCAGAGTTTCTATTTAGTTTTATGTTTGTTTACATTTAAGAAATATTATGAAAAGAATTTCCATAAATGCTTGAGTCTAAGAGAATGTTTTTTCCTTGAAGAGGTCCGTCTAATATATTTCTCAATTGAGAAACACTAATTAGATACTGAGAGCAATAAACAGGGCATGTGCACTCTGTGTATAACGTTTACTTAAATATAAGGTAATAATGTACTAATACATCTTACCAAGCTCTTAGCCACTAGGAGTTGATGACTGCTGTGCATCCTTCCTCCTTGCCCCACTTTAATTTGTTTGGTTTGTCCCTTGAGTGTACCTAGTTTGAATGCATTTACCCAACTCATCCCTCCCTTCCATTCTCCACCAAGATCTTTCCTAATTTCTGTTTCTCTGAAAACATGGATATAGTAGTTCCCTACCTTCTCTGAGGGTTCTGGGGCTGGAAAGAAACCCTGGGGTGACCTGCCTTCTTCAGAAGCGTAATTTACCTCCCAGAGAGCTGATGGGCTGTGAAAGGGTTGTGGAGACTGAACAAGATTGAGAACTGTCAGCCAGTCTTTATCATTTGGGTTACTATTGGATAAAAAAAAAAGAAATATATTAGACTTGACCCAATGCTCTAACACCCCTGTAAATTGTTTCATGTGATTGATGTGTATGTATGTAGGTATATGTGTGTGTATGTATCCATATCTGTATCTATCTATATCTACATCTAGATATATGAAATTTTATATATAAAATGTATAAATATATATAAAATTAGCTCCCCAAAGATCACCAAAACAACCTACCGATAAAACAAAGCTTGATTGTATTACTTACCACATTTTGTGATTCACTTCTCAGCCAGGAGCCAAGTGCCCATATTAAACCAAGGGAATAGATCTCAGTCCCCATCCAAAGAGTCTGTCAAGCGAGGTATGAGGATGTTCTCCAAATTACCCAGTCTCTGATTTATAAGGACATTTGTCTTTGGACTTAGGGCCCACCCAGATAATCTAGGATAAGGTCCTTCTCTCAAAATCCTTAATTTATTCACATTTTTGTTTGCCATATATAGTAACACTCACTCTTTCGCTGTATTAAGTAATAGTCACATGTTTCAGGGATGAGGAAGTGGAAATATCATTAGGGGACTACCATTCAGCCATTGCAGTGGTATTTTCTAAACTGCTTGCTATGCTCTGAACCACAGCATGTAGGACTTGCTCCACTTTCTGGACCTCTTATAAAACATGAAATCAAGAGGGCTGAGGAGAGAAAAAAGAAATCCAGAATTCCTCTAAAGTAGTTAGGGTTTCAGTTCTCAAATCAGAGACCCCTAACTTCTTTTTCTTTCTTGAATTAAATTATCTGCTGATCCTTTTTCCTACAGGACAAACCAATGGGCCCAAATGTATGATATCAGAGACAATCCCAATAATAAAACCAATTCCCAAAGTTTTAGATATATAAAAGATAAGGATAATTACTTATTACTAAGGATAATTACTGAGCCTATTTTCTTTTTTTTTTACTGAGCCTATTTTCAATAAAGATGGTGAATATTACCTCTTTATAAAAAATTAATGAAAATAACTTTAATAAAGGAAAAAACTTGAGGCTCCTGGGTGGCACAGTTGGTTAAGCATCTGATTCTTGGTTTCAACTCAGGTTGTAATCTCAGGATTGTGGTACTGACTCCCTGAACTGGGGTCCACATGCAGCATGGAGTCTGCTTCAGATTCTCTCTTCCTCTCCCTCTGTCTCTCCCGCTCATGCTCTCTCTCATTAAAATAAATAAATTTTTTAAAAAGAAAAAAACTTAAGATATAACATATAATAATAGAGATATTATGTACATTCTATACTATGAATATACCAAACATACAGGAGAATACATATTGATGGAATATGAATGATATCAAATAAAGAGATTCAGTACAAAAATCTGTATTTTAATGGAACTCCATTAAGTCTGATGTGCATTCTCAATTAGAACCACTGGCCTTGAGGGGTACCTAGGTGGCTCAGTTGGTGAAGCATCTGGCTTCGGCTCAGGTCATGATTCCGAGGTCCTGGGATGGGGTCTCAAGTCATTGGGTTCCCTGCTCAGCAGGGAGCCTGCTTCTCCCTCTTCCTGTGCCCCTCCCCCCGACTTGTGCTCTCACACACTCTCTCAAATAAATAAATAAAATCTTAAAAAAAGAAAACCACTTGCCTTGAGATGCTAGATTCAAATTCATAAGTAAGATGTGGCCAAGTAAAAGTTTATAATAATAATTGAAATTTTAACTGATAACACTATATTGTTGTTACCTAATATTCTCAGGCAAAGCACTACTAGGACTCTGATAAACAGAAACACCATGGAGACTGAAGGCATTGAGAAATCTCTAGGTACTTCCCATATAGCATATAACTTCCGAAATTTTTATATTAATAACATTTTCTCCATACAAATTTAAACTGGAGAAGTCTGAGCATCTCTTCTGATTGGATAACTCTTCCCATGCAACTCATCAAAAGTAACACTGACTAAACATAACAGTTTCTAGCACCTCTCTTTTTATAAGGTAAAAGAACAAGTTTTTGATTGAAAATGTTAAAGATAACTATACATCCAAAAGATATCCTGAAAGTTATTTTATTTCAATTTACATTTACGATTCAATTTTAGGAAGGAAAAAAATCAAAAGTTATCAAGAGATTTGAACACTTAAAATAGGATAGTTGAGGGCGCCTGGGTGGCTCAGTGGGTTAAAGCCTCTGCCTTCGGCTCGGTTCTTGATCACAGGGTCCTGGGATCGAGCCCCACATCGGGCTCTCTGCTTGGCAGGGAGCCTGCTTCCCTTCCTCTCTCTCTGCCTGCCTCTCTGCCCACTTGTGATCTCTGTCTGTCAAATAAATAAATAAATAATCTTTTAAAAAATAGGATAATTGGTGCTAAGAAACAATATTTGGCTATTCATATGAAGGGAACAATAAGACATTTAAAGATAAATATGGAAGGTAACGTGATTGTCAAGAATCTTGGCCCTTAAATAAATAAGGAAGATTTGTTTTCTTAAATAATTGAGGACATAATAAAGTCAACATAAAGCACAAAAAATTATTCTGGTAAAACATGGACTCTTCTCTATCCAGGCAGATTACACATATTGTAGTAAAGGAAATAAACAGTAAACCACTGAGTGTCTTGTACTGTGCTAGGCTCTAGAAATACAAAATGAATGTGAAATACTCTAAACCTTCCAAGATTTTACAATCTAGGTAAAGAAACAGATATGGTTTAAAAAAAAAAAAGTGGGAAAAAGTGCCAGAGATTACAGAGATATCACACAACCTATCTCTTCATTCTAAGTGACAAAACCAGGTTTTGTTGGGGGTAGCTATGTATTCAAATGGGGAAAAAATGTAATTTCTCAGCCTCCCTTTCAGGGTGCCCATGTGACTATACATAGGCCAATGGTATGGAGGTTGAAGATGCTGTTTGGGGCTTTCTGGAAAGATTCATAATTTTGTCCTTGGGTGTGTGTGTGTGTGTGTGTGTGTGTGCATGCACTTGGGTGAGGGAGATAGAAAGATGGTGCTTATGAGGCTGCTAAGGCCTCATAAGAGGCCATTTTGTATTACTTTCTTATTCATCCTTCCCTAGGACACGGATGTGATGCCTGGAACTACATCAACCATTTTGTTACACTGAGGAAACCTCAAGCTATGAAGGCAAAGCTTGAGCTTGGAAAATAGAGCAGAAAGATGAAAGCAACCACCATAACAATAATGAACTGCCTACCTCTGGATTTCTTTTATGAAACAGAAAATTCATGGGTTTCTTAATGACAGCCGAACATAATTCCTAACTGATGCAATGTATAATACCTTGGGATACAAGGTCCGTATCTATAAAGACCTATGAGTGCACATTTAAGGAAAGAATGAATTCTGTCTGGGAGAAAGGAAATTGGGAAGGGCTTTCCAGAGGGAATAACTTTTGGCCTGGGCTTTTAGAATATGTTAGGCTATGAAAGATGGGCATTTTACTTAAAAAAAAAAAAGATTTTATTTGTTTATTTATTCATTCAGAGAGAGAGAGTCTGCAAGCAGGGGGAGGGGTAGAGGGAGAGGGAGAAAGAGAGATTCTCAGGTAGAATCTGTGCTGAGCACAGAGCCCGACCTGGGGCTTGATCCTACGAACCTGAGATCACGACCTGAGCTGAAATCAAGAGTTGGACGCTTAACCGACTAAGCCACCCAGGCATCCCAAGGTGGGCATTTTAGATAAAACAGTGTGACAATGAAATTCAGTATCATTTCCGCGGTGAAACTGCTTAATTTTGAAAGACAGATCATAGATTTAGAAAATACTTTTGATTAAAAATGGATGATGTGAGGGGCACCCGGGTGGCTCAGTTGGTTGAGTATCTGACTCTTGGTTTCAGCTCAGGTCATGATCTCAGGGTTGTGAGATTAAGCACCAGATCAGGCTCTGCGCTCAGTGAAGAGTCTGCTTGAGATTCTCTCCTTCCCACCCCCTAAGCACTTGCTCTCACTCAAACAAATTAACAAATCTTTTAAAAAAAGAAATGGATGATGTAATATTAATCATATGCAATCATGGAAACCCCTAAGGGCTGATGGTCAGAAATATTTTGAGAAATACCAACAAAGGGAACTATTATAATAAATTTACATAGTTGCCTTCATATAATTTTCTTCTTACTTTTGAAAAGGAAATAAGATATAATCTTCTCTTGTATAATTCTTTCCATCTTAATGTTCAAGTACTTTAAAAGTTTAATGAGTGGATAATTCTCCATTCTTCAATTGCTCTTACCAAACCTTCACTTAACCACTGTTACAGATAAGTTAGGAAAGTCATATCTCCTCTTCAGTACATATCTGTTTTAAGCAAGTAAGACTAGCACTCTTTCCTATGCTATATTGCAAATCTTGCACACAACTAAAATATTATATAAGATCTATAAATATTGAGATTTATTTGACTAATGCAGAAAGTGCTTTTCAGAAAAAACAAACATTTCTCAGATCAGCAGAAATTTTAAATTAATATTTTCTTATGAAATAGAGAATGTTTATTTCAGTTAGCAAATCAAAAGAAACCATTTAAAAGACCTCCATAATTTAAAAATTTTAGAGGGAAGAGATGATCAATGTATTTTGTTAAATAACAAATGAAAAAGAATTAAAATAATTATACATAGATATGTAAATAAATAAAAATAAATAAAAAGGGAACAATTATGAGAAGTCACACCAAAAGGAATGTATTCAAATGTACACAGAAATAAGTTTTCAGTTACATTTGGGTCCTAATTTAGGTGGAAGTTAATTGAGAATATAATCCCAGTGAAAATTATTGTCTTGAGACTTTTGTTTTAAGCCAGTAGAGTGGATTTAGTCAACTGAGATTGGTACTGGTGGCTATACAAGGGATATATAATAGGATACACACATATATATGTATACATATATACATATATATGGAAAAAACAGAATAAGATGCTACATGTTATAGAAGTTGCATTTCTGTATATGTAAATTTTTACAATCTGGTCATTTTCAATCTGAACATTACTCTTAACTAATAGCTGTACACTTTTACAATTTTGAGGTTTATAATGATAACCCTGGTATGTCTTCTGAATCATAGCAGAATTATTAAATTTGTTAGCGTACGGAGTTGACCACCCCTCAAATGGACAGAGGACACCCATGATAATGCAAGTCACACAGCGAGGTTTATTTCCCGCTAGCTGGGGTCCAAGTATCTGCCCGACACAGCAGGATTCTACAAGGACCCGGAGCACTCAAAACCAAGGATTTATATAGCAATTTTCCACAACTAGATTCAATTCTGACACCACCCACAGCTGCATTCAATTCTGGCTTGTCGCCCACAGCTACATTCAATTCTGGTGTTCATGATTAACTTGTTTTTCAGGTTTTACCTAGTTCCTCTTTTCTGCAAGTCATGTACTCAGTAAAATGGCTTCCCGGCCTCTAAGATGGCCGTACTCACGCTAACCCATTCTTACAAATTAAAACATATTTTTATTATTTGAAAATCTGGTCTGTTTTTTAACACTTCTAGATTAATCAGCACTTCTTTATCAGGTATCCAACCCTGGGCTCATTCTTTGGCCATCTTCAATAACAGTTTATAGTTAACAGAAATAAAACAGTCAACAGCTGATAAATAAATTTAAGATTCACACTATTACAGCAAGAATACCTATCACAAGAGAATTAAAATCTAACCAAATCTTTAAGAAATGCTACATAGCTCTAATGATAAGAATTTTTCATATTCTGCAGTGAGAAAGAATTACAATGAAGCATGAATGAATGTATCTTTATTTCTGATTTGTTGATAGAATGTAGTCTGTTCACATCAGCAAGACAAAAGATATTAGGGGGGGCGCCTGGGTGGCTCAGTTGGTTAAGCATACAGCTCTTGATTTCAGCTCAGGTCATGATCTCCTGGTCCTTGGATCCAGCCCTGTGTGGTGCTCCCTGCTCAGCGGGGAGTCTGCTTATACCTCTCCCTCTGCCCCTCCCCCCTCTCGTTCTCTCTCTCAAATAAATAAAATATTTAAAAAAAATATAAATAGGCTGGGCCTTATTTTCATCTGAAGTAGGTCATGGGTCCAAGTTTGATTTGAGGGGCCCTGCGTCTTAACTCATCACTGGCTTCCCCAGAGATGGATGCCAATAATGGGGGAAGGAAGGGAGGACTACAGAGGGCCTTCTTTACTTAGTCCTCTGATAAACCTAAAATAAGAAAGACTCTTAGGTAGTTTTGTTTGAAGCACAGCCTGAGAGGAGGTGGTTCTTATGCAAGTGCATTTATGGAGGAAGTGCTCTCAGGTAAAGGGAAATGAAGGAAGCAGGACAGGGCAAGGGGGAAAACAACTAAGCTAAATGGAGACTAGCTTTAGCCTGATCCGATAAGGAACACTGGAGTAGGATTTACCCCACAGAATAGGTTTACTTTGAGGCAAAGTGGCTGGCATTATGTACCCTCATCATCATTCAGTCATTGACTGCAGGTTGCAGGGGTGTATACGGAGAGGAGGTGTTGCAGAGTACTGAAGCTCCTATTTTGCAGAGTGCAATTCTCTAGAGAAGGAAGCAGCTGGAGTCAGCAGCTAAAACCCAGAGCTGCAGGGGATGGGTCCATCTGCCCTATAAAGGTGGCCTGAACTAGTCACCAGCAGTGTACAAAGACTACAGTACAGAAACACTGTCATTTGCGTGTTATGACCCCCAGATCAGCCCTTAAGAAACATGTAACTGAAACATATTACAGAAAGCATTGCTGAACTTGCACACTTAAACTATGTACGATGGTGTTATGAGAAATGTTGAGAACAACTAGGGATGCTGGGAACACATCTCCCTTTCTAGCACTGGGTTTAAGAATATCTTCCCCTCCTCACCTATTCTCTTTGCTAAGCAGTCACAGCTGGTGGTGGCTTCAGTGATCAGAGCAAGATGTCCAACAGTGAAAGCACCGGGTTAGTTAGGATTTAATGCAGATGAAGTCTTTGGAATAGTGATATGGAATTTAAGGTAAAAGGAACTATAAAGGCAGGGTCTCCTGTCTTTGTCTGAGATATGCACCCCAACATCCCCCCTTCCTTTGTTTCTCCTGGCCCTAGACACACCCTTGTCTGCTTGTCTGTCTTCTGTCAACATTTTGGCCAAGATTTCTATCTTTCCTAGCCTCTGGAACTGAACTTCTTGCAGTTTTACCCCTATGCTGACATTTTCTAATAGTTTGATAGCTAGAAATAATGAAGAAGATTAAGTAAAATGCCTTCCCCTGCTATCTCTCTTCTTTTTCTTTTAAAATTTAGCCTCTTTAGTTAGAAGACCAAGCCCGATCAGGTAGGCTATTATGGGCATCATGGGGGGAAAAGACAAGAAGTTGATTCTTCTAAAATTCAAGCCCAGAGGTTTCCTGGGTGTCCAGAATAATGGGTTCTGAAGTGCCAAGAGGGAGTGAAGAAGGTCAGGGATCCACAGAAGTGGTAGAGGGTGGGGACGAGGCAGTACTTGGTTTACCTTCAACAAAATCTAGCATTTACCTTCTCCTTCCCCAGTCTCTTTACCATCACCAGTCCTTCTGCTGGAAAAACCATTATAAACTGCTGAGGATAAGTTGGGAAGCAGTAATAGGTGGGTGTGAAGCAAGAATAACAAGACCCTGGGTACTAGAGGCTCTGAAAGAAAGGAGGGAATTCCTTTTTTGTTTTAATCTGGGGGTGGAGGAAGGAGATTTCCCTGTGCTCTTGAGCTGAGGTAGAAATATCTGATTCTATGAACTGCAAATGTAGAAATCACTTGGGCTGGAGTCGGAATAGTATATTAGAGTCTCTTGGTGCTGTCCTAAAACAAGCATAATCTTTGAAAATATCCAAGTTTTACAGGATGGTCAGGTGAGGTGGGGATCCTGCATCTTTATCTCTGGTGGTCTTAAGCAGTAATGCGGTCTGTGTAGCACAGTGGGATACAATAAGTGAGCTGGTTATGACTATTGCTATTTTGCACATCTCCTTTGCTGCCAGCCTTCAAGAGAGAGACCCTTCTTTTATTGCCTGCTGCCCTTCTACTCTGAAGAGAACCTAAACTTCTACACCTGCACAGATATTGAGGCGATTCTTAGGGGAAAAAAGAGCACTCAAAAATAATTTATTGCCATTTTCTCAGTGATATTTGATATTGATATTTGAGTGGGACCAAGATATATTTGAGTTTATCTGAGTTTAAGTCTTGGCTCTATTTGTTACTGACTCTATGATCATGGGAAAGTTAGAGTTATCTGCTGTCTCACTGATCTGAATTTTTCTTAGCTGCTTTAGAAAAACAAAGAGAAGTAAAGGGAAGGATAATATTTGTAACTACCACCCCAATAATTGTGAGGATTAAACAAACAAACAAAACCAACAAAATGAGTTTAAAGCAATTAATACAGTACTTGGTCTATAGGTGTCCACATGTTAACCATTATTATCATTCAGTATTTAATTAGCTAGAAGGCCTTAACTGAGAAGACCTCACCCTCAAAGTCCAAAATTAACATTTCTCTTTCAATATACTGCTTAACTGTGCCAGGCGATATTCTAGGTGCTGCTCACATGTGAACTTATAAAATTCTCATTACAGCTCTAGAGGTAGGTACTACTGTTAAATCAATTCTACAGATGCGGAAGCCAAAGAATGCGTGCTTAAATCACTTGCCCAAGATTCCGCGGTTGTATAGTGGTAGAGTGCGGAGATTCAAACCCAGAAAGCCAGGTTTACAAAGTGCCTGCTCCTAATCATTGAGGTAAGCAGTTAAAGAATCAAACCAAAAGGAGATGGGGAACATAGGATAGAAAGGGCAATCAAGGTGAAAAATCATAAACTGCAAAGTTAGAGTTTGGGTTGGTCCGGAAGCTTAAAGGCATTATTATGAACTATTCAGGTTGTGAACAAGTAAATTAAGCTCGTATTTAAAAATGATTGGCCCCTGGGTGGCTCAGTGGGTTAAGCCTCTGCCTTTGACTCAGGTCATGATCTCAGGATCCTGGAATCAAGCCCCGCATCAGATTCTCTGCTCAGCGGGGAGCCTGCTTCCTCCTCTCTCTGTCTGCCTCTCTGCCTACTTGTGATCTCTCTTTCTGTGTGTGTGTGTGTGTGTGTGTGTGTGTGTGTGTGTCCAGTGGATAAATAAAATCTTTAAAAAAATGACTGGTAAACTTACAGGTCAACTTAAAAGAAAATTGAGAAAACGTTCAACAGATGACTATGACTAAAAGGGCAGGCCTGGTCTTCTATTTCTTTTACCAGAGAAGTTGCCTGTATCTCCCAACAAAGCAATCCGCGCACAAGAAGGTATCGATGGGACAATGAGCTCAGACACGAAGGGGTTAATCCCCCCCCCCCGCCGGCGCCATTTTTGCGCGCGCGGGGGCGGGGGTGGTGTGGCTGGGGAAAACGAAGGCGAAGAGGATTGTGGGAACCCGTTTTACGTCGCCCTGTGGGCGCCTGGGAAATATTCTGTGTACCTCTCTATTATGTCCGACTCTCAGTGAAGGCCGATGCACGCTGGCTCTAGTCAATGCCGCTGCAGTTGCTCTCTAGGACCGCAAGGCAGGGGCCTTTGGCCGCTGCCTGGAGAGCGGATGAGGCAGAGGTTTGTGAGCACTTCTTTTGGGCTGAAGGCGTAGGTACATCCTGCCTCCAGCCGCGCAGGGAGAGGGGAACGGAAGTAAGAAGTAATGGAGAGTAGGGGAACTGACAGACTGACGGACCAGCGGCGAGATTTGTTTGCGTCCTTGTTGGATAGGGGAGTGTAATGTGTTGTGTGTTTGCTGTTGTTGAGACGGGTGAATATTCTGGTTACTTGGAAATGGGAGAGGCGGCGAATAAATGAATGGAGGGTGAAAGCTGGGCACCAGCATCTATGAGTTGTAACTATACGGGATGATTTTATGGAATGATATTAATGGATCCCTGGCTTCAGTTTTAACTTTTGATGGGTCGATTCCCTTAACAAATTACCAAGTACCTAGACGGTATTAAAGGCTGTGGATGAGGAAAGGAGTTAGCCATTATTTTCGACATTTAAAGCCTGCTAGTTACGATATACATTTGGAGATAGTCAATTACAATATAAGAAGACATATATACATCAAGTGTTTTTGAAAACTTGGGGTCACCAAACTCACCTGAGGGTGCAATCTGGGACAATCTTTGATGTAATTTGACATATACTTTGAAGATACTATAAGTAGGGCCAAACTATAAAATTTTCAAGGCCTGTTTAATTCAGGAGCAGCAGCTAGGTGGAGAACTGAGGCGCACTTAAGGCCCAAACTGGTTCATTCTTGGTGAGAGCAGTTGTCCTTCACAGTGGCACTTCCAGGGCCCCTGCTGGAGAGTCAGTCTTACCTGAGAACAAGGCCTCCCTTTGCACATGTAGCCTGCAAGTTCTGGGTAGAACTACAGTGCAGGACACAAGGCCTGTCTGCCCTAAGCGTTTGAAATATCTTTGTGCCAGTTCTTTGTTTTTCCAGAAAATTCAGTTCACAGAATTGTGCATCCACCTGGAATCCTAAGCTATGTTTTAAGACTTTCAAATCATTAAACCTGCTGCTTTGTTTCCAGAGAAACAAAAGTGTAGCAGACAATCGAAGTCAGTGGTTCTCAAACTTTCTTGGGCTTCCATATCAGCTGGAGGGCTTGTTAAAACAAAGATTTCTGGGTCCTAACCACAGAGTTGCTGATTCAGTGGGTCTTGGGTTGGGCCTTCCAATTTACATTTCTAACAAATTCCAGGAGATGCTGATGCTACTGGTTCTGAGACTACACTTGGAGAACTACTGGTCTAAACAGAACTGACATTAAACTGTGAAGGACATCTCTATGGAAAGAAAACCAGACACACAACCAAAGGTTAGACATGTCTGAGTTAATTCTCAGTAGATATGAAATGGATTTGTTTTTGTTGTTCATTTGTATGCTTTGAATGGAGGAACAAAGATGAATCTTCCAGAACTAAACAAAGCAAGGTTTATACCAGTTCTTTTCTTCCCAAATAAGTATCAGATTTCCTTGTATAGTAAATTGTTTAAAAAACAAAGTAACTATTTTCATTTCAGATGCCTTGCTCAGTTATATCCAGGTAACTGGTATTTATAATGGAACTCACACCCCAACTTGTGTCATCACCAAAAAAACCCGAGGTTTTCTCAATTTCTTGTAGTAAATTATGTTTGAATTTAAAAGTTAAAAAAATTGTGACAGTATAATCACCAGAGACTAGTATAAGGAGCTAGAATTGAGGTATGATGAATGGTTTTTTTTTCTAGTGAAACCTCACCATTCTCAGAAGAAACAATCAGTTTATTCACTGTAGAGCGCAGATGGAACTAGAAATCTTAGTGTGCTAAAGCTTAATTTGAAACCTTCTTTAGGGAATGGCTTAGACAGTCTTATGGAGAGAAACAGTCCACATTTCTACCTAATCTCCAAACCCCTCCCATAAGTCTAAAAAAAGGCCAAGACACATTTTTAGGAATGACAGTAATCATTCTAAACCCCTATCAATTTTGGATCCCAAATCTCTCCCCAAGCCAGTTATGAAACAAAACTGCAAAATCAAAGATGCACACATAAAACATTAAAAAAGAAGTCCAAACACACTGGCCTGAGTCTATTATGAGTCTTTGCAGGGACCAGCAAGATTCTAGGATGATCAGTATTCTGAATGTTTCAGAAATATAAGGATCTGTCATATCCATATCCCAAGGGAGTCAGCAGGACACTGTATAGGAGGAAAAAGTTTTCCTCAACCCTCTTAGGGTTCCTGACTGAGTGTTAAAAACCAACAGGAGAGAAGTATACAAAGGCATTAAGTTTTACATGATGCAGGAGCCTTTGTAAGGAAATGAAGATCCTAAGAAACAGACCTAAGTATTTTATGCTAGGTTTAATGAAGAGTGGACAGTCATGGAGGAATATGATAATGAGTATGAAGCAAGTGGGGGAAACTTAGCAAGGCCTGTTTGTTAGGATTTCCCTCAACATCTCTTTGTCTTTGAAGATAAAGATAACTCTTTCGTTCACGCTATAGGGAGGCCACCTCTCACATGGGGTTTTAATGACCTGTTTCAGAGGACGGGAGGCCAAAATGAGCTTTCTGCTTCTGCTATTTTTTTTTCCAAATCCTTTAACTTAAAGCGTTCAATATGCCAAGGTGCCATATTTTGGAATAGCATGTCCTGAGCCCCCTCAACACTCAGACACATGACTCTTGAATGTTAATCAAATTTTGCAGATGGTCAGTGAGACTCTCACTCATTATATTGTGTACTGCTTTCTCCTCTCCACACCAGTTCTCATCTTTACCTAATCGCCTAATCTTATAGAGAGTATAATTTTCTATGAAATGAAGGGGCACCTGGGTGGCTCAGTCAGTTAAACATCCGATTCTTGATTTTGGCTCAGGTCATGATCTCAGCATTGGGCGAGGAGCCTGCTTAAGAATCTCTCTCTACCTCTCTACCTCTTGCCCCTCACTCACACATGTGCTCCTCTCGAAAGAAAGAAAGAGGAAAGAAAGAAGGAAGGAAGGAAACCTATGTTAGTTTGAACTATGCATCACTGTGTCCTAAGTGATTCCTAGGTAGAGATTATTTAATTTTGTTGCTTGAGCACTCAATATCTTACAAACTCTGAGGGTGGACAGATGGAAGGGAATTTTGGGTCATGTAATAAACAAATGATTACTCAGCAATTCAAATTCAGACAGGACTGCTTCCAACTCAAATTTACTGGTTGCTGCTGCTGATTCTCTAAACAACTTTAAATCAGTAAGTGTCTGTAACCTGAGTTAGAGTGGGGTTTCAGGTCAGGCACTTAACCACAAGGCTATGGAGGTCATTTGGAATTGCCTAAGGATAAGTCCCTACATAAAGTGAGTGAGAACTGTAAAATAAATTAGGGAAAAATGAATAACTCACTAGGAGGAGGAGAAGTAGGCAGAAATATATTCTAGAATCTGTATCTGAAACTGAAAAGCCAGTTAGAAGGTGCATACCTGCTTAGCTTTTCCCACAGCAGAAGCCAAGGCTGAAGCACCTATATGCCTGCAGCCAGCTTGTCCTTAGGTCCTGTGACCATCATGGGGACAGAGCAGCTCCGCCTGCTTTTCTGCATTTGACAAGGTTATGAGGAGACATGGAGGACTTAATCTCATATAATTTTTAACTATGGAATCATTTTAATAGCTTTTGGAGGTCTGAAGAATGCATATCAATGTCTTCCAAAACTGCATTGTAAAAGAGCCAAATCCAAAGTCTGACTGAAAGCTGGAGTTCAGAAGATCAGAAGTGACCTCGCCAGAAATATGTTCTCTATTTTCAAGCTCTTCAGAGGAGTTGTCAGTGTCCTCTAGCTAAACACCAACAAGAACATACCTGTGGCTGAACAAATCAGATTGATTACTCACTGCATCAAGGGAGAGTGCCCATGATTGGGAACTTGCAGGGTGCCTCAGGGGCTGTTAGGAAGGATTTATTATTATAGGTTTTGGAATTGTGTTAGGTAATTTTGGGGGAGGCTTTAAAGCAGTGAGGCTTTGCTCTGGATTGGATTCTGTTAGGAAGAATATAGGGGTAACACTATAATTTGGCATCTTTGTTAATCTTACCTAGAGGGAGGATAGACTAGAAGAAGGCTAATTGGTAGTAGTGATGGCCATTAGCCAGGATAGAAGGATGTTTGGTCATTTTGTGATTTGGTCAAAGTTCATGTTCTGCCTCTTTTCAGACCTGATTATGCAGTGCTCTTGCTTTTGTCTTGGCCACAGTGATGACATAGTAGCCTTCTCTGCTATTGATGACCCATGAAATTGTCTGGCACCAAGAACACCAAGGCCTGGCTGTGAGGGCTAGGCCAGCAGCTGTATGCCAATGGCTGCTTTTCTCCTCAGAGTGAGCAGCACTTGGTCCAGCAGCCTGTAAGGAACCAAATTCCCTTTCTACCAGGAGGAAGATATAGCAGACAAATGGTTAGATGTGCTGAAGAGGAGAGATTAGGTAGTGGATGTAGGTGTGAATGAAAGGATATGGTTACCCTCTAGTAGAATTTAAAGCCACAGTGATAGTAGTCTCCTGAGGTGGTTTTCCTTAAATTAAAAAACCCAAGAGAAGTAGATGGGAGAATGTAGAAGAATTTTTCAAAGATGACCACAACAGTATCTCCCATCTCACATTCTTTTACAATGTGATCTTGCCATCCTCCCACTGAGAATTATGGTTGATGTACCCTCTCCTTTGAATCTGGCAGACTTGATCATACTGACCAATAGAATAGGGAGAAATGAGACCTATGACTTCTGAGGCGAGGCCATAAGAGGCAGTGCAACTTGTGCCTTATTTGAAAGGACAATGACCTGTAGAGTCCTGAGCTGCATTGTAAGAAGTCTGACTACCCTGAGGCTGCCATACTTTGAGAAAGTCCAGGTCCATGTTGCAGCTACCTATAGGTCCTCCAGTCAGCAGTCTCAGCTGAGGTTCCACCTAATAGCCAACATTCACCAGGAGACCTGTGAATAAAGATACCCCTAGATGATTAAAGTTCCCAGCCATTGAGTCTCCCTCTGAGGCCCCAAACATCATGGAACAGAATCAAGCTATCCCTGCCATACTCTGAGTTCCTGAACCACGGAATCAGAGAGCAGAATAAAACGATTGTTTTAATGCCACTGTTTTGGATTGGTTGATCACAAAGCAATAGTAATCCAATCAGAGGTAGAAAATTTGGTTAAAACAAAAGAGATGGAGTAAAAGGAACAAAGAAGGTAGTTGGTAGAGGGAACACAGGCTAGTGACAAAGCATTTAGCTTTGCTGCTGCTGGGCTCCTTGGTCCCAGAGACCCTGGAGTGGACAGAAGTGGACAGAAGGAAGCAGGGAATGAGAAGTTATCTAGTATGCTAAAAGAAACTTCGGCAGATAATCTGCACCTTCCTTTAAAATAAGATCTTTTTGAGGGGGGGGGGTGCCTGGGTGGCTCAGTGGGTTAAAGACTCTGCTTTCGGCTCAGGTCATGATCCCAGGGTCCTGGGATCGCCCCACATCAGGCTCTCTGCTCCGCGGAGAGCCTGCTTCCTCCTCTCTCTCTCTGCCTGCCTCTCTTGCCTACTTGTAGCCTCTGTCTGTCAAATAAATAAATAAAATCTTTAAAAAAGATAAAATAAAATAAGATCTTTTTTTCAAAGATTATTTATTTATTTGTCAGAGGGAGGCAGACAGAGCTCAAGCAGGGGAAGGGGCAGGCAGAGGGAGAAGCAGGCTCCCCACTGAGCAGGGAGCCCAACATGGGACTCGATCCCAGAACCCTGGGATGATGACCTGAGTGGAAGGCAGACGCTTAACCAACTGAGCCACCTGGGCATCCCTTTAAATAAGATATTGAACTGCTTGCACTACTGGGTATTTACCCTAAAGATACAAATGTAGTGATCTGAAGGGGCACGTGCACCCGAATGTTTATAGCAGCAATGTCCACAATAGCCAAACTATGGAAAGAACCTAGATGTCCATCAACAGATGAATGGATAAAGAAGATGTATGTATATATATATATATATATATATATATATATATATATATATATATATATATATATATATATATATATACACACACACACACACACACATATATATACATACACACACAATGGAATACTATGCAGCCATCAAAAGAAATGAAATCTTGCCATTTGCAACGATGTGGCTGGAACTAGAGGGTATTATGTTTAGCGAAATAAGTCAATCAGAGGAAGACAACTATCATATGATCCTCCTGATATGAGGAAGTGGAGATGCAATGTGGGGGGTTTGGGGGTAGGAAAAGAATAAATGAAACAAGATGGAATTGGGAGGGAGACAAACAAGAGACTCTTAATCTCACAAAACAAACAGGGTTGCCGGGGGGAGGGGGGTAGGGAGAGGGTGGTGAGGTTATGGACATTGGGGAGGGTATGTGCTATGGTGAGTGCTGTGAAGTGTGTAAACCTGGCGATTCACAGACCTGTACCCCTGAGGCTAATAATACATTATATGTTAATTTAAAAAAATTTTAAAAATTTTAAAAAAATATATTGAACTACTTATTTAGCTGTAAATTTTGACTAAAATTAACAAAGTGTTTATGGGTTTTTCCCCCTAAGGAAAAAAGGAATAATATTAACACTAGCAAACTACTTGATGAGTAACAAAATTTAATATTATGGTTGCTTATGGTAACAATCCTTTGAGCAAATCCTGCTAATCATTTTCAGTCAGTCATGTGTTATTTATAAAAATCATTTTGGGGGTTCAGTTGATTAAGCATCTGCTTTTGGCCAGGTCATGATCCCAGAGTCCCGGGATTGAGCCCTGCATCGGGATCCCTGCTCAGCAAGGAATCTACCTCTCCCTCTCCCTCTGCTCCTCCCCCTGCTCATTCTCTCCCTACACACTCTTTCAAATAAATGCATAAAATACAATAATAATAATAATATTTCCAACTTTACTGTAGTTATATGAAGGTTTGCCTCAGTAGACTTTGAGGTATTTAGGTAAGACAATTTGATGGCATTGATGTTGAAACTGTCTGTGAAGACTGTTAATTCTTCAGTCTTCCTTGGTAACAGTACTTAGTAAAGGACACTTGCTCTTCTCTATCTCATTGTATGATGTCAGATGAAAACACAATATTGTTTCCAGTGACATGTATAGGAGTTTTATTCTTTTAATTTGGGATAATCTGGTTCACTTTTAAAGCCTCCATATGTGTCTATATGTTACACACACAAATAGCTCTTGCTGGGTAAGTCAGTCTACATGTAAGTTATAACAGAAGTCCTAGTACTATACTGGAATTATGTAATCAGTGAACACTCAAAGATACCAGTTATAAATGTTGAAGGCTCTTGTCACTGACCTCATGGTTATGGACCAAATACAAAATGTCACAGCCTCTTGTTTCATTGTAAAAATGCATGTGATTTTGGTGTTTGCTACCGGATCTGCTTATGCCCTCTGTGCATTCTACCTTGAAAACTACTTCTGTACATTTACAAATGCCTGAATCTTATATAACACTCAAGACCCAAAGTCAGCAACACTTCTTTGGAAACCTAAATCTCCTGTTCTCCTCATCCTCCTTCCCTGTTTTTTTCTGTCACCTTCAATCTTCGGTTTTGCTTAATAGCTTTCTGGGTGCATGTCTGGCCTTTCTGCTAGTCTGTGAATTCCTGGAAAATAGCGTCTATATTTGATTGATTTATGGGCTCACCATAGCTCCGTGATGGGTGTTTTCATCTTTACAATCTGTAGGGAGGGCACCTAAGCCTGGGGATGCTAGTGAAGATCATGTATCTTCACATTAGTGGCAGAAAGAAAGGAGAAACTCATTCCCAGAACACCCAAGCTTTTTCTGCACTTGAATTTTTTCACTGCTATCTTGTACCCCCCTTGTCTCCCTGGATGGCAATTGTGAGGACCATGAGGCAGCTTCCACTGAACTCTTGCTTTCTGTATTGATATCTTATTCTGATAACAAAAAATATTCTTTCCTTTGCTTATTGGGTTGGGATGAAGATATTTTTTCCTTAGCTCTACTCTAATCTTTCCTCTTTCTGACTCCCACTCCCAGGGCCAAAGTGATTTGAACAAATTTATATAGGAAAATTATCCCCTCTGTTGTCTGTGGTGCCTGAAGATACAGTTGCTAAGATTTAAAACCTGGGGCTGGGGTGCCCAGCTGGCTCAGGTGGTAGAGCACATGACTCTTGATCTCAGGGTCATGAATTTGAGCCCCATGTTGGGCAGAGAGATTACTTAAAAAAAAAAAAAATATATATATATATATATATATATATATATATATATATATATATATATAATACTGTTTTTAAAAATAAAACATGTGGCAGAGGGAGTGGGAATAAGAATCCCACTTTGGCCTCAGTCTAGTCCTAAGCCACATGGTTTATAATAATCACTCGATATGAGGAGTTAAGGGGGCTTGGCCAGATTAAGAGCACAGACTCTGGAGCAAGACTTCCTGTGTTGGAATCTGAGCTCCATACTCTATAGGCTTTGATGACCCAGGGCAAGTTGTTTAATCTGTCTGTGCTGCAATTTCCTCATCTGTAAAATGGAGAAGAGTGTTGTTAGGAGGATTTGCAGAATTAATATAGGTAAAGCACTTAGGATGATGCCTGGTTAACAGTAAGTGCTGTTTAAATGTTAAGTATTATTATATCTGTCATTATTATCATTAAAATTATTAAATCAGATCCTTGTGTGTATGCACCATCAGAAGGCTGGAGGGGAGATGTGAGTGGTACCCCACATATGTAACAAATAGGTATTAGAAAAGCAAAACATGAACAATTAAGGAATTACATCTAAGAGTGTTTTCAGTAGTTTTATTTTGGTTGCTTTAATCCTTTACTAAAAACAAATCTCAGTTACATACTGTTGCTTGTGCTTCTGGAGTCATAGCTAAGACACCATTGCCTAATCTGGGATTACAAAGATTTACACCTGTGTTCTCTTCTAGTTTTATGTTACCTCTTACAATTAGGTCTTTGTTCCATTTTGAGTTAACTTTTGCATATGGCGTGAAGTAGGAGTCCAACTTCATTCTTTTGCACGTGGATATCTAGATGTCCCAACACCATTTGTTGAAAAGACTATTTTTTTTCCTATTGAATGGTCTTGGCACCCTTGTTGAAAACCAACGGCCATAAAGGTCTGAGTTTGTTTCTGGATTCTCAGTTCTATTCCACTGATCAATATATTTATCCTATGCTAGTACCAATCTTAATTACCATAGCTTTGGAGTAATTCTGAAAATCATGAGCTGTGAGTCCTCCCACCTTATTATTTTTCAGGGTTGTTTAGACCATTCTGGCTTCTTTGCATTTCTTTGTGAAGTGTAGGATCATCTCATCAAGTTCTGTAATAAAAGACTGCTGGGATTTTGATATGGACTGCATTGAATGTGTAGATCCATTTGTGGAATATTAACAATACTAAATCTTCTGACCCATGGGCATGAAATATCTGCATATTTTTTTCAACTTTATTTTGTTCCAGTATACGAATTCTGCACTTCTTTTGTTAAACTAATTCCTAAGTATTTTGTGCTATTTTAAATGGAATTGTTTTGTTATAATTTCCTGTTTAGAGTGTTATTGCAGTTGATTTTTGTATGTTGAACTTGTATCCTGCAACCTTGCTGAATTTATTAGTTATAAGACTATTTTTATGGATTTCTTAAAATTTTCCATATACAAGATCATGCCACCTGTAAATAGAGGTAGTTTTACTTCTTCCTTTCTAATATGGATGCTTTTTATTTCTTTTTTCTCTCTTCATTGCCCTGTTTTGCACAGAGTGAGTACTCACTAGAAGGCAGCCATATTTTTATCTCTGAGTCCAGCCACAAATTCAGATACTGAAATGCACAAAGCCTGGAAACCACATAAGTGTGGTCAGAATCTAAACTGTTTTTGAATGCTCTCTAAAATTGCTTTGTTTATTTCTGTTCTTTTTTTTTTGAGAGAGAGAGAGAGAGAGAGAGAGAAAGAGAACGAGGTTGAGAGTAAGAGAGGAAGCACGAATGAGAGTGTGAGCAGGAGGAGGGGCAGAGGGAGAGGAAGAGAGAATCACGTCACAGGCTCCATGCTAGCATGGAGCCTGATGCTGGGCTTGATCTCAGGACTCTGATATCATGACCTGAGCTGAAATAAAGAGTTGGAAACTTAACTCAACTGAGCCATCCAGATTCACCTATATCTGTTCTGTTTACCTTTAGAATTTGGTAGCATCTTTTGAAAATGCCAACATGCTTTAGTCATGTTAGGAAGAATCATATGGAATGTTTTTTGTTTTGATCTAAGACAACACATTAAAGGGAGAGCACTCTTTTTGGGAGCAAAGGACGTGAAAGAGGTCGTGATCCAGCAGGGAAAATTCCAGGGACTAGGTGAGATTCAGAGGTATGAGGTCTTGATCAGTTTAACCTCCGACTATGAGATTCTACTACCTGAGATTTTCTCTCCTTGGATTTCAGAGGTCCAAGGTTTTTATTTATTCAATCATCAAACATACATTGGGAAATAGTGTGGGTTTAGTAGTATATTTTAAAATATTTTATTTATTCATTTGAGAGAGAGAGAGAGAGAAAGAGAACGAGCAGGGGTAGAGGGGTGGAGGGAGAGAGAGAAGCAGACTCCCGCTGAGTAGGAAACCTGACATGGGGCTCAATCCCAGGAGCCTGAAATCATGACCTGAGCCAAAGGCAGACACTTAACTGACTGAGTCATCCAGGCACCCCAGTAGTATTTTTTTTTTAACTAGAGCATGGGCTCTGGACCCAGGTTAGGCTTGAATTTGAGTTCTACCTAGCATTTCCTAACTCTGTGACCTTGGCCAACTTACCTAGCTTGTCTGTGTCTCTGTCGCTTCATTTGTAACAGGAGGATAATATTATCTAATACAACCTTCATGGATTTGTTGTTAAGAATTAAATGAGTTAGAGGTGCCTGGGCGGCTCAGTTGGTTAAGCGTCTGCCTTTGGCTCAGGTCATGGTTCCAGGGTCCTGGAATCGAGTCCCCCATTAGGCTCCCTGCCCAGCAGGGTTTCTGCTTCTTCCTCTCCCTCTGCCTCTCCCCTCTGCTCATGCTCTCTCTGTCTCTCTCAAATGAATAAATAAAATATTTTTTAAAAAATAGTTAAATTAGTTAATGCATATATACATAAAGGACTTAAATAAGTTCCTGGCAAATATTAAGTGCACAAAAAATGTTAAATAACTATTAGTTTTATAGTGGTGGGAAGGTAGCTATTTTAACTTACTTTTTAAATATTTAACTCTGTTTATCTGCTCAACTACTTTTGTTAATTGTTGATATGAGGGATATGATATGACATGATATTCTCAACTTTGAGCAGTTCAAGGAACATTTCATTGAGAGGGACTCTTCCCTTCCAGAATTTTTACAGTGTGGAACCAGGAGAGCTGACTGCATTCGGGAAAGGTAATGCAATATGCTAGTGAGCCACCTGGTGGCAGTATTGCCAAGGAATTCAAGCAGCCCAGGAAAAGACAGCCCTTTCCATCCAAGACTTCTTTAGATCTGAAGCAGTTTTTCTGTCCTCTAGAGAAGTTCAAGCCACGATTTCTTTCCCTGTGTTCTCCTGGTCTTGGAACACTGCCATTCCAACTCAAGCCTGCTTGGGAACCTTTTGGTGCTCTTAGCTACTCTATCTTTACTGAGCAGAGGAAAGAAATGAGGCTGAATATGTCATTTCTTTTGGATGTTGGGTTTCCAATTCCCGCACCACTGACTTGCTGTTTCTTCTGCTATGCCCCCATAGATGGAGGTAAATGGCTGAGGGGAGAAGCAAAACTAACATTTTTGAGACAGCAAGCACTATATCAGCACTATATTTATACAATCACTTCATTGAATTGCCACAAAACCCCAAGAGATTAATTTGTCATTTGCTTTATCCATCATTCTGCTTCAGCAATTACTACTACTATTATTATTATTTTTGCTTCAGCAATTATTAACATAGGTGTGGCCAGCTGTACTTCAGTTATACCCCTACTCAACACCCCTGGATTATTTTCAGGCAAATTTTCACATTTCATTGCATCCTTTCATTTTTAAATATTTTCTTTAATCCCTCTAAAAGGTAAGGACCTTTTAACACACCACAGAACCATGACAACACTAAAAAAACAAACAAGTAATATTACCTAAAGATCATTAAATATCTAGCTAGTGTTTAAATTTACCTAGTTGTCTTGTTGTTAAAAATTGAATTTACTTTATTCAAATTAGGGTCTTAACAAGACCCATTGACTGCATTTTTTTGACATGTGACCTGTGAACCATTTTACATGGAAAGAAACTGAGGCTCAGAGAAGATCATCTGTTCACTTCAAAAACAATTCTCTACTGAATCAGACCTGGTACCAAATGTTGGGGATACAAAGGTTAGGAAGACACAAGACTTCGCTCTCTTATACTTCTGTGATGCTCTGTGAATGTATCACAGGACTTATCACATTGTGCTATTGATACATGGTTATGTATCTGTCTTCCCAGGTAGATGCCAAATTCCTTAAAAGGCAAGGGCCATTTTATAGTCAACATTGTATTCCTAATACCTAGTATAGTTCCTGGTACATGGTAGGTATTTAACAACTGCGGGGGGTGGGTGGGTAGAAATTGGATAGTGGGAACCAGTGAAGAGTTTCAAGCAGGGAAGAAGCATGATAAGATTTTCACTGTAGGTAGGTAACTCAGGTTGTCAGTTGGATTGGACGCATGACAGACTGGAGACAGAGAGGGGACTCTTGCGGAGTCCATGCTAGAGAGGATGAGAGCCAGACTAGGGCAATGGCAGTGAGTATAGAGAAGAGAAGACAGATTGGAGAGTTACAGAGGATGTGGAATTGGCAGGATTTGGAAATTTATTAGATGTAGAGAATAAGAGATAATGAGGAGATCCAGTTTCTGGCTTGGGTACTAGTGGTGCTACCAATAGATTCAGAGTAAAAAAAAAGAAAAACAAGTTTGGGGTGGAGGAGATGAGTTCTGTTTTGGACATTATAAGGGTTTGTCTCTCTGATCTTCAGGAGATAATATTCATGTGATGTGTGAGACCAGAGCTCAGGCAAAGGATTAGGAGTGAAGATCTGGGAGTCACTGAATATAGGTAGAGCTTGAGAGCCTGACAGTGGATGCCATCACTCAGGGAGAAGACCTGCAGTGAGATTGGGAGTGGACTAAGGAGGGAACCCTGACACTCACCAAGGGGCTATAGAATGAGAAGCCCATGAAAAAGATGGAAAAGGAATAGACAGGGATATTAGAAGAAAACCAGGAGAATGTGTTGCCACAGAAGCAAGGGAGGAAAGAGTTCAGGAGAGGGGGATTGGAGGTTGGGTGATATTTTTGAGGCAGATAAGGAGATGGTGGTTGAGAAAAGTTGAGTGCAGCCAGGGTGTGGTTGGTGGTGGAGGAGTGACGGGAAATAAGCCCAGAAAGCCCTCATCCAAAAGGCAAAACACACACACACACACACACACACACACACACACACACACACCTTAGTCACCAGGCTAAGGAGTTAAGGCTTCATTCTGTAGATAAAGGGGAGTCATCAAGAAGTTTCATAAAGAAAAAAAAAAAGTTTAAAATAGGTGTGACTCAGGCACCTGGATGGCTCAGTCAGTTAAGCATCCGACTCTTGGTTTTGGCTCAGGTCTTGATCTCAGGGTCTTGAGGTGGATCCCCACATGCTCAGCGGGGAGTCTGCTTGAGATTCTCTCTCTCTCTCCTTTCCCCTCTGTCCCTCCCCCCTGCTTGTGATCTCTCTTTCTAAAATAAAGAAATAAAATCTTCAAAAAACAGAACAAAACAAAAAAACAGGAATGACCTGAACAGATCAGGTGCTCTAGATGGGCAAGGCTGAGACATCGTAGAGATGCTGTGGAGGAATGGGACTGAAGCAGGGCTCATTTGAGTGGAATAAAATGGCTCTTGGGCAGTGAAGGTAGGGACTGTCTTTTAAGATCTTTAATAGGTAAAATTGGCAGGCATTGAAAATGGTAGTTTACACTCATTGAGCACTTTATATATGCCAGGCATATATAACCAACCTCTGATATAATGTTACTAACCTCATTTTATACATGAGGAAACTGAGGTACAGAGAGATAAAGCAATTTGCTGAGGATCACCAAGCTCAGAAACTACAGAGCATAGATTCAAGCCTAGGTGTTTGGTTCTAATGTATCCTAACCTGGTTCACTCTTAATTTCTAGATTATTTTGTCTCGATCACATTGTAAAGTGAGTGGGTTGTCAGGATCAGTTTCAGCTGTGAGTTATCAGACGTCCCAAGTAACAACTGAACAGGATAGAAATTCATTTCTCTTTCGTGTTAAATCCTGAAGGGCTTAATGTCCTATCATCTCCACAGTGTGAGACTTTGCTTCATGATACAAGATAGAGCTCTAGCCATCACATTCATGTCCCAAGCAGCAGAATGCCTGGTGGAGGAAAAGGGAGAACAGATACTGGGGACAACTAGCAGTCTCTGCTAGAAGGGAAATTCCAGGACTCTGCCATGAATGATTGCATAGAAGTTAAGATAGAGAACACAGAAGATCTGGTAGATCTTTATTGTTTTCCCAATGTCTTTCCCTTGCCCTGGAAATAAAACCCTCTGTTTTGGCAGGGGTGGGTGCTGCTTCTTTCCTATCCAGCTATGCAGTTCTTTTTTTTTTTTTTTAAAGATTTTATTTATTTGAGAGAGAGTGAGCGAGAGAGAGAGAAAGAGCATAAGCCGGGGAAGGCGCAGGAGGAGAAACAGTCTCCCTGCTCATGTGGGCTGGATTCCAGAACCCCAGAATCATGATCTGAGCCAAAGGCAGACACTTAACTGACTGAGCCACCCATGTGCCCCAGTCATGCAATTATTTTTTAATATTGTATTTATTTACTTAGAGCAAGTGAGAGAAAGAGTGAGTATGATCAGGGGGAGGGGCAAAGGGAGAGGGAGAAGCAGACTCCTGCTAAGCAGGGAGCCTGATGCGGGGCTGGATTCCAGACCCCTAGATCATGACCTGAGCGGAAGGCAAGTGCTTAACCAACTGAGCCGCCCAGGTGCCCCCCAGCCATGCAGTTCTAACAGAAGCTTCCAAAGATAGTTGATTTCATTGGTTGATATATGGGCATGTGATCTAGATCAGAACAATCAAAATACTTCTCTTCAATTTTTTTCTGACTTAAGTGGGGGAAAATATTGTGTCCCACGTTTGTGGTGTAGCTGGGAGATATGTGGCCAGGAACTGCTCGTAAGCCCTTTAACAGCCACAGGGAGGAAGTTTATCTGAGAGAATGCAATCAACATGCAGGATGAGCACTAGATTCCTATCAGTGTTCAAGTCTCTGGTCTTAATTGCCCTTGAGGCCCAACTACATCCATGTCCTTCCTGAGATTATATGAGAATTCCAATAAATTTCCTCTTTTGTTCAAATTAAACTTGTGTTTCTGTCCCTTGCAATTAAAGTCCTGATTAACGCTGTGTTTTAAAAGTTATTTCTGGAATCAGTGTAGATGTGTTTAGGGTCTCTGTGTGTATTGAGGTGGGGGTCATACTAAAAAGCAACCAAAGGCAAGGAGATGATTTATGAGACTATTTTAATAGCCACCATGAGAAATAATAAGTATTTGAACTAAGGTGATGTCAGTGGGTTGGCTCCTGGCCAGGCTTGTCATGTTTCTTCTAGACCTTGAACCAGTTCCCCATATCTGCAGGCTGGTTATCTTTAACTGGATGGAATACAACCAGTCACTCTTCATAATGCGCATATTTTCCACTATGTTCTTGGGCATAGTTATGATAGCTGCTTAAGAAGTCCTGTTAATTCCAGGGGTGCCTGTGTGGCTCAGTTGGTTGGGCGTCCAACTTGGTTTCTGCTCGGGTCATGGTCTCATGGGCTGTGGAATCAAGCCCCACCCCATTGAGCTGTCCCTGTTGAGGGCTCCCTCTCTTCTGTCAAGCCCCCTGTGGCAGGCTGCCTACTCAGTGGGGAGTCTGCTTGGGATTCTCTCCCTCTTCTTCTCCCCCCCTCCCACCACTCTCTTTCTCTCTTATTCTCTCTCTCTAATAAAGAAACAAATCTAAAAAAAAGTCCTGTTAATTCCAGCATCTAGATTGTCAATAGTAATGAATAGTGATCAAATGGTTGCTCAATTTATTGATCAGCTGATACAGCAACTAAGCCCACTAGGTGAGGGGAGAGCATTGCCTTTCTCCTTCAGTATGGGTCACATTTTCTATTTCTGACATACCCAGTCATTTTGATTTGTCTCATAGACATCATAGAAGACATGTTGTAGAGAATTTAGATTCCATTATGTCCCTCTGAAGAGTATTGATTTTTGTTTGTTTTAACAGACAGTTAACTTGACTGAGCTAAAATTCCATAGTCAATCTCCCTGGTAGTAAGCAACAGCTGAAATTTCAATTCAGTACTTTTAGATTTAGGGGCTGTTTGGAGACTGCCTCATGCATGCATGGTGCACAGGTCAGCCAGAGATTTGGACAGAGTTTATACAAAGAATTTAGGGCTCCACCTGTCAGGATCTCTTCACTCCAGGATTTTACCCCCACATATTTCAGATGCTGAAATCCTGAATTCTACTTTCTGGTAGAGATTCAGTTTTACCCACTGATTAAGGCCTGCCCTATAGCTAAAAACCTTAAAGAATGGGAATACCACCTAGTTCTAATCCTAATCCTATCTTTTAGGTATAGATTCTCTTCCAGTTTCTGCCTGCTTTGGGTTGTCAGCACTTTGAGGTAGTTGTTTTTTACTATCTTGTCCAGAGTATATTGTTACATTTGAGGGTAGGTGGGTTTGATAGAAGCTATTTGGTCATTTAGTGAAAGCCAGAAACTGGTCACATTTATATAACCTGTTTCCAATATGACAAGAATGTTCTAGTGGGGTAGTAGGAAATTGTACCCAGGATCCTGATATTAGTTCTTGATGATGTGGCTTGATGAAAGCAGTTTTTATAATCAGATAAGCTAAACGTGATGAAGTTTCAGGATGACAGTTTCAGGAGAAGCCTGATAAGCCCCTTGTTGGGCTTTCCCATGAACTGAAAATAACTTAATTGTGAACAGGCAGAATCCTGCTACCACCAATCTGAGTGCCTCTTTCCATGAGGAGCTTCACTCTTTAAATATTCCCTATCCTGATATCTCTTGGTCACCTCTGCTTTTAAAAAACATTATTTGTGGGGCACCTGGGTGGCTCAGTGGTTAAGGCCTCTGCCTTCGGCTCAGGTCATGATCCCAGTCCTGAGATCGAGCCCCACATCGGGCTCTCTGCTCAGCGAGGAGCCTGCTTCCCCCTCTCTCTCTGCCTGCCTCTCTGACTACTTGTGATCTCTGTCTTTCAAAGAGATACATAAAAATCTTAAAAAAAACCACATTATTAGAGGGGAGCCTGATTGGCTCAGTCAGTAAAGCATGTGACTCTTGACCTTGGGGTTGTAAGTTCAAGCCCCATGTTGGGTGTGGAGATTACTTAAAAATAAAATCTTTAAAAATTTTTTAGGGGCATCTGGGTGGCTCAGTCAGTTAAGTGTTTGCCTTTGGCTCAAGTCATGATGCCAGGGTCCTGGGACTGAGCCCTGTGTTGGGCTCCCTGCTCAGTGGGGAGTCTGCTTCTCCTTCTCCTTTACACCCTCCCCTGCTCTCTCTCTCGCTCTCTCTCTCAAATGAATAAATAAAATCTTTTTAAAAATTTAGAAACATTATTTGAGTTTATTGCAGTAAACTATAATTTCTATATAAATCATAGATCCTTATAACAGGCCAAGACCCCTACTCAGTCCTCTGCCAGATCTAGTATCTGTGATGGAGAAGAGTGGATAAATTGAGGAGCTTCATAGCATGTTGAATGGTCAGGGATTGGTAACAAAAGTATATGAGAGGGGCGCCTGGCTGGCTCAGTGGGTTAAAGCTTCTGCCTTCGGCTCAGGTCATGATCCCGGGGTTCTGGGATCAAGCCTCGCATTGGGCTCTCTGCTCAGCGGGGAGCCTGCTTCCTCCTCTCTCTCTCTCTACCTGCCTCTCTGCCTACTTGTGATCTCTGTCTGTCAAATAAATAAATAAAATCTTTTTTTTAAAAAAGTATATGAGGGAGGATTTGAGAGAAAGTAGATTTAAGGATCACTTCCAAGTTTCTTCCTTGGCCATCTGGAAGGATGGTCAATATAGGATAGAGGCTATAAGAAAGAGAGCAAGTTTAAGGCAGAAGATGAATTTGGCTTTGGCCACATTTGAGGTGTCATCCAAGTCAGAGTACATATGAGTCTGGAAGACTGGATGAATATTGAGGAATCCTCAGTAGACAAGTAATAGATAAAGCCATAAGTGTGGGTGATGTAACCAGATAGCATGTGCAGAGTGAGAAGAGAATGTATCATAAAAATAACTCAGAATTTTATTTTATTTTAAATATTTATTTATTTATTTGAAAGAGAGAGAGCACAGAGGGAGAGGGAGAAGCCCAATGCTGGGCTTGATCCCAGGACCCAAATATCATGACCTGACCAGAAGGCAGATGCTTAACGAACTGAGCCACCCAGGCATCCCTGTCAGAATTTTAAAAAGAAGTACTAGGACACTTCCTTTGAGCACATATTTGTAAAACTTGCCAAAAGGAGGGGAATTTTTAAGCTGCTGCAGCTATGTGTGGAAAGCAACTTACACAGAATGAGTCTAGTAATTAAATATACTAACGCTACTTTGTGAAACTCTGGAAACCCATAGTGCCTTTTTTTTCCAACATTTTGTTTTTAAATAATTAAAGACTCACATGAAATTGCAAAAGTAATGCATAGAGACCTAAGTACCTGTCACCAAGCTCCTGTCTGTGGTGGTATCTTATGTAATTATAGTACAATGTCAAATCCAGGGAATTTATATTGGTACAGTATTGTTAACTGGACCATAGACTCTTCAGTTTTCATCATTTTTATATGCATTTATTTGCGTGTGTACGTGTATGTGTAGTTATGTACAGTTTTATTCTAGGTATACATTTGTGTAACCACCACAGTCAAGATATAAAACTGTTCTGTTATCTCAGAAGTGTTCTCTTGCTACTCCTTTATATTCACACCCTCTGCTCCATCCTTACACCCTGGCAATGATTAATCTTTTCTCAGCCTCTTGGGCATTTCAAGAATGGTATGTAAACGTAATCCAATAGTACATAATCTCTGGGAATTGACTTTTTTCCCTAATTGAAATGCACTTGAGGTCCATCTGGACTGCTGTGTGTATCAGTAGCTTGTTCCTTTCTATTGCTGAGTAGTATTCCATTGGATAAATATACCAGAATTTGTTTATCCAGTCATTAACTGAAGGACATTTGGGTTGTTTCCTGGTTTGAAATTATGAAGAAAGCTGCTATGAACATTTGCATATGGGTTTTTGTGTGAATGTATTTGCATTTCTCTTGGATAAATGCCCAAGGATGTACTTATGGGGTTACATGGTAAGTGCATATTTAGTTTTGCAAGAAACTGCCAGAATGATTTTAAGAGTCTTACCATTTGGGGGCGCCTGGGTGGCTCAGTGGTTTAAAGCCTCTGCCTTCGGCTCGGGTCCTGGTCCCAGGGTCCCAGGGTCCTGGGATCGAGCCCCACATCGGGCTCTCTGCTCAGCGGGGAGCCTGCTTCCTCCTCTCTCTCTGCCTACTTGTGATCTCTCTCTGTCAAATAAATAAATAAAATCTTTTTTAAAAAAGTCTTACCATTTTATATTTCCAATTTCACTGTATGAAAGATCCCATTTTCCAGGTTTGCCAACATTTGATACTACAATTTTATATTTTAGGTGTTCTGTTGGGTGTATAATGGGAGATTCTTGTGGTTTTTATTTGTATTTTCCTAATGACTAATGATGTTGAACATCTTTTCATGTGCTGGTTTTCATCTGTATACTCTTTGGTGTAATTCTCTTAATGTTTTTTGCTCATTTCCAAATTGAATCATTTGGTTTTTTTACTATTCAGTTCTGAGAGTTCTTTATGTATTCTGAATACCAATCCTTTGTCAGATATGTGGTTTGCAATTATTTTCTCCTAGTATATAGCTTGTTTTTTCATCCTCTTAACAGCATCTGTGACAGCGCAAGAGTTTTTAATTTTGGCGAAGTCCAGTTTATAATGTCTTTTCTTTTATGGATGTCATGTGTTTTGGTATCTTGTTTAAGAATGTTTTGGCAAGATCTAGGTCCCAAGATTTTCTCTTAGTTTTTCTGCTAAAAGTTTCATAGTTTTATGTTTTACACTTAAGTCCATGATTCATTTTCAGTTAATTTTTCTATGTGGTGTGAGTTTCAAGTTGAAGTTAATTTTTTTATTGTTCTTTATGGGTGTCTAGTTGTTCATGCATCATTTTTTGAAAAAGCTGTTCTTCTTTAATCTTTTTACAGAATTCTTTTTACAAGAATCTTTCTCAATTCTTAGTGAATATTTTTTACACCTTTATCAAAAATCAGTTGGAGGGGCTCCTGGCTGGTTCATTCAGAAGAGCATGTGACTCTTGGTCTTGGGGTCATGAGTTTGAGTCCCATGTTGGGTGTAGAGATTACCACAAAAAAAGTAAACTTTAAAAAAAATTCATTTTGGGGCACCTGGATGGCTCAGTGGGTTAAGCCTCTGCCTTCAGCTCAGGTCATGATCTCAGGGTCCTGGGATGGAGCCCCGCATCGGGCTCTCTGCTAGCAGGAGCCTGCTTCTCCCTCTCTCTCTGCCTGTCTTCTGCCTACTTGTGATCTCTCTGTCAAATAAATAAATAAAATCTTTAAGAAAAAAATAAAAATAAATCATTTGGTGGTTACCTGGGTGGTTCAGTTGGTTGAGTGTCAACCTTTACCTCAGGTCATGATCCCAGAGTCCTGGGATCAAGTCCTGTGTCGGGCTCCTTGCTCAGTGGGGAGCCTGCTTCTCCCTTCCCCTCTGCCTGCTGCTCTCCTTGCTTAGGCTGTCTGTCTTTCTCTCTGACAAATAAATCAAGTCTTTAAAAAAATCAGTTGAACATATTTGTATTGGTCTATTTCTGGGTTCTCCGTTTTCTGTGATCTATTTCTGTCATTCCTGTAATATCACACTGGCTCAATCTACTATAGCTATATGTCTTACCATTGAATAGAGTGATTCTCCCCAGTTTGTTGTTCTTTCCCAAAATTGTTTTAGCTATCATAGTTACTTTGGTTTTCCTCATAAATTTTAGAATAAGCTTGTCTGCATCTATGAAAAGTCTTCCTGGGATTTTGATAGTAATTATGTTAAACTTATAGATTACTTTGGAGAGAATTGACATCTTTACTGTGAGTCTTCCAATCAATGAACATTACATGTCTCTCCATTCATTTAGATCTTTGCTTCCTTGCTTGCTTTCATCAGTGTTTTACAGAAAGGAATACACCCATGAGATGAGAGGACTGGTAGATTCTCAGGGGCTTCATTGTGCTTTGCATACTCCAAAGCCTCAGTTGCCTCATTTGTGGTGAGAGTGTCCTCATAACGTAATTGTGAAGTCTTAAAGAGACAGGTCTGAGTCCTGCCACTGACATGTTTACTTCCCTCCTTAATGTTCTCCTGTTTAGCTTTTGGGCCTTCTTCAGTCTCATCTGTAAATCCACATGTGATAATAGTGAGATTGACTTCCAAGGGGTTGTTCTGAGGAAGTGATGTGTGAATTCAAGAAAAGCACCAGGGAGATTGCCTGATGGAGTAAAAGCACCATAAGCAGTGGTTGTAATCATGTTATTAAATGAATATAGTAATGTCAAACTCTAACTGTTGATAGAAATTAAGGAGTTAGTCCAAAGACCTAGCACAAAGCAGGTAGCAGGATCTTGCCTAGGGTTCAGAACAGTGAAGGAAGTTGATCCTAACACAGTAGATAACATAAAAGAGAATCCCAGAATCAAGAGCCTGCTATGATCCAATTTTTATTAAAAAAAAGAACAAGAGCATTTAGGAAGTATGTTTGTGTTTGCGTAAAAGCAGATCTGGAAGAACATACATCAGACCACTGCACAAATTTGGGGAAAATTTCACCTTCACTTTATCCCCTTCTGGGCTTGAACGCTATTTCATTTTATTTTATTTCTTTAAAGATTTTATTTATTTATTTATTCGACAGACAGAGATCACAAGCAGGCACAGAGGCAGGCAGAGAGAGGGGGGAAGCAGGCTCCCTGCTGAGCAGAGAGCCCAATGCAGGGGCTTGATCCCAGGACCCTGAGATCATGACCTGAGCTGAAGGCAGAGGCTTAACCCACTGAGCCACCCAGGTGCCCCAAAAGCTGTTTCATTTTAATTGAACATATACTGTGATAAACCATGTTAAAATAAATTATTTTCTTTCAAGGTCAACCAATAAAAAAATTAACCCGTCAACAAAGTATACAAAAGAATTTCAGGACAGTTTCACTCAGACTTCTCTTCTGTTCAGCCTCCTGCCTGGCCCTTGGGCTTCCTAACTTTCTTGGCGTAGCAGCTCTAATCCTCCAGCATTCCCTCAGCAGTTAGTCTTCTGCAGAGAAGTTTAGCTGCCATCTTCCTCTAGTCCCAGGCCATCTGAGCTCCATCCAGACTCACTCCCTTTCTGAGCTAAGCAGGCATCCCTGCAACTATCTTCTTAATGCAAAGATAGTTCCTGTTCTAAAAGGAATTATTTGGTTAATTTCACTTAGAGGTTTATTTATTTATTTTAGAGTGAGTGAGTGGTGAGGAGGGGCAGCGGGGAAGGGAGAGAGAGAATCTCAAGCAGACTCAGCTCTGAGTGTAGGCCCAGTACAGGGCCTGGCACAGGACCCAATGTGGGGCTCAATGCAAGGTTTCATCACATGACCCTGAGATCATGACCTGAGCCAAAGCCAAGAATCCAGTGTTCAACCGACTGAGCTACCTAGGCGACCCTCACTTAGAAGTTTTTATTCTCTCCTTCACATGGGTTGCAAAGTAGCCTAAGGCCACTGAGTTTAATGAAATTCCCTGTAAAGAGGCTGAAATGGAGGGCCCATGTAATACCGTCTACAAGGCAATTCAGAGTTTGAAGAGAGCTGTTTTGTATAGTTGTGATGATCATCCGTGGTGCAACATTTACAATGCACCAGGTGCTCTTTTGAACACTTTGCAAGTAATGGGGTCCCTGGGTGGCACATTCAGTAAGCTTCTGATTCTTGGTTTTGGCTCACATAATGATCTCAGGGTCTTGAGTTCAAGCCCTGTATGGCTCTACACTCAGCATGGAGTGGTGCTTAAGACTCTCTCTGCCCCTCCCTCTCCCTCTCTCTTTCTCTCTAAAATAAATAAATAAATCTTTAAAAAAAAATAAATACTGAGAGTATTCATTCATTTAATTCTCACTACAACCCTAGGAGGGACTTCCTGTTACTACTCCATTGTACCAATGAGAAATCGGAAGCACAGAGAGGTTAACTACTTTGCCAAAGTTCACACAGCTTGTAAGGGAATTAACCAGAGTTTAGGAATGAATGCCCAAGTCATGTCCTTCCTCTCTTTATCCAACTGCCCAGCCTCTGCACAGGCAAACTGTCTACTTTTACACAAAGTGCAGTATTCAGATTGGAATCACAATATTACTACTTGAAGAGCTCAGCCAGTCCCCCACTCCCAAAAGCTGGACTGAGGAAGATGGCTTAGTTGGCACAGTGTAGCAACATGTGTCGCTTGAAACAGATTTGTGGTTATCTTATTTTTCATCAATATGTTACTGAAAGTAGTTTTATCCTTATAAAAGGAGGATTTAGAACAGCCCAGCATAGAAGGGAGTGATGTAGTTCTTTCCAGAAAAAGTAAGTGAGGTAATGATGTGGGAAACAAAGGCAAAATAAAACATTAAATTTCCTTTTGGCCTACAGTCCATCAACAAGTCCTTGAAACAGGCAGAGTGGCCTTTCTCTAGGAACTCAGCTGCCTCAGTGTTAATGCTTTGCTAAGGGCCAAAGGCAATCTTAGCCCATTCCCCTAGGATCTTGTAAGTCTACTTTAACATATAAAAATTCCTTTGGAAACTTCCTTTATCCCTAACCCCCTAGATACATGTTGGCAGTCATTCCCCATATATATGATCCACTGATATATATCTGAAGGGTCTTAAGACTAGGGTTTTACTAGACAGTAATAAATGATCTTTTCCTAATAATAGCTAGCCCCCCCAAGGTCCTAGAAACCCTGCTTCCAAAATTCTGTAGAGACTTGTGCTTTCCCTAACCAGCTCCCAACTTGGAAGTACAAAATCAGCCACTCCTCATGACCCCAGTGCAACCATGGGTCCTGTCCCCATGCTTTAATAAAACCAGATTTTTGCCTCAAAGATGTCTCAAGAATTCTTTATTGGCCGCTGACTCCAAACCCCAACATTTTCTACATCAAGTACCTCAAGATACAGTAATCAGCTAGGGTGAAGGTAAGTGTTTAGAGCTGTGAATCTGGAAGTTTACAGAAATCGTGTCCATCTTGAGACTAAATTCTGCCATGAGTCTTCACCAGAAAAGTGCCTGCATTTGCTGGAAATGGATATACATGTAGAACTGAGTGATAATGAAAAATCTGCTTTTCAACCAAGCTTATAGAATCTACCTCAAACAGTACTCAAAAACAAATTTAAAGCCAAAGCACATATATTTAAAGTGAAGAAAGACTGAAAATATATGGGGCAAATATTCACTATAATAATTTAGGTAGGATAGAAGGGAGATTAATAAAGATAAGAGTAGAAATCAATAAAGTAGAAAACAGAAAAAAAAATAGAACAGTCAGCTGAACCAAATGTGAATTTGTCCAAAGGACTAGTAGACATGCCTCTGGAAAAACTGATCCAGAATAAAGAGAAATGCACAAATAAAATGAACTGAATATGTCCTTTTGATATGGTTAAAATGGTGAATTTCACGTTATATGATTTTATCCCGATAAAAGAAATTTGGAATGAAAAATATAACTATGAGATATAACTATGAGTAGAGTACAGAAAATCATACCATTTGATATGATATCTACTAATTGACTTAAAGTACCCCATTAAGGGACACCTGGCAGACTCATTTTGTGGAGCGTGCAACTCTTCATGTCAGGGCTCTGCATTCAAGGACCACATTGGGTGTAGAGATAACTTAAAATCTTTAAATAGGGATGCCTTGGTGGCTCAGTCGGTTAAATGTCTGCCTTTGGCATGGGTCATGATCCCAGGGTCCTAGGATCAAGTTCCACATTGGGCTCTTTGCTCGGAGGGGAACCTGCTTCTCCCTCTACCTGCTATCCCCCCTGCTTATGCCCCCACTCCTGAAAAATGAATAAATAAAATCTTTTAAAAATGTTACAACTGAAAAACTTTAAAAAAAAACTTTTAAATAAATAAATAAAGTACCTTATTAAAAATGTGGGGGGGATTATAGATAAAACAAGATATGCAAAGTGTTGATAATTCTTGACGCTGGGTGATGGGAACATGGGAGTTTATTAAACCATTTTCTATACTTTTGTGTGTATTTGAAAATTTCCATTAAAAATGTTAAGGAAAGGAGGAGTCAAGATGGCGGAGAAGTAGCAGGTTGAGACTACACTGGGTAGCAAGAGATCAGCTAGATAGCTTATCAAACCATTGCGAACACCTACAAATCCAACAGGAGATCGAAGAGAAGAAGAATAGCAATTCTGGAAACAGAAAATCAACCACTTTCTGAAAGGTAGGACCGGCGGAGAAGTGAATCGAAAGTGACAGGAGGATAGACCGCAGGGGAGGGGCTGGCTCCTGGCAAGCGGCAGAGCAGCGGAGCACTAAATCGGGACTTTTAAAAGTCTGCTCCACTGAGGGACATCGCTCCAGAGGCTAAACTGGGGTGAAGCCCATGCGGGGTCACAGAAGGATTGGGGGTGTCTGAGTGTCGCAGAGCTCGCAGGTATTGGAGCGGGGAAGCCAGCTACAGAGACAGAGCTGAGGAGTGAGCTCTCAGCTTGGGGTTACCTTGAACCGGTCGCACGCCAAGGAGACGGGAGTGATTGGGGCTTTTCTCTGAGGGCGCACTGAGGAGTGGGGCCCCAAACTCTCAGCTCCTCCAGACTTACTTAGCCCGGCCACTGGTAAGGGCGGTGCAACTCCGCCTCAGGCAAAGACACTTGAGAATCACTACAACAGGCCCCTCCCCCAGAAGATCAACAAGAAATCCAGCCAAGACCAAGTTCACTTAACAAGGAGAGCAGCCGAATTCCAGAGGAGGAGAAAGCAAAGCGCGGAATTCATGGCTTTCTCCCCATGATTCTTTAGTCTTGCAGTTAATTTAATTTTTTCTTTAATTTTATTTTTTTATTTTTTTCTTTTTCTGCTAATTTTTTTAAACTTTTACCCTTTTCTTTTTTAACTAGTTTATCTTAACAATACCTTTCCAAAAAAATAATAATCTTTTTTGAACCTTCATTATTATAGTCATATTTCAGCCTTCATAGTATTTAACTTTATTTTTTGTATTCACATAAGGGTTTTCTCTTCTAAAGAATTTGGGGTACAACTTCCTCTAGTGGATCAAAATATACCCTAAGTCTAGCTCCGGCCTTCTTCTAATCTCCAGCCTGAGAAAATTCTCTCCACTTTCTCTTTCTTTATTCTCCCAACCAACTTACTTTATCAACTCCCTTTTTTAGAAATTAAAAAAAATTGTTTTTCATCTTTATAGGCATATTCCATTCCTTCACTGTGTTTACCCTTATATATGTTTTTCATTCTTTGAAATTTTGGGAGGTACTTTCTTCTAAGAGACCAAAATACCCCACAGTTAAGTGGGTGACCCTGTTCTAGTCACCGGTCTAATATATATATATATTTTTCTTTTTTTTTAATTTGTTTTTGTTTTTTAATTTTTTTTTCTGAACTTCTTTTTATACCCTTTCTCCCCCCCACGATTTGGGGTCTCTTCTGATAGGGCATTATCCTGGGGTCTTTGCCACCCTTTTAGTATTTTATTTGCTCCTTCATATACTCTTATCTGGAAAAAATGACAAGGCGGAAAAACTCACCACAAAAAAAAGAACAAGAGGCAGTACCGAAGGCTAGGGACCTAGTCAATACAGACATTGATAATATGTCAGATATAGAGTTCAGAATGGCGATTCTCAAGGTTCTAGCCGGGATCGAAAACGGCATGGAAGATATTAGAGAAACCCTCTCTGGAGATATAAAAGCCCTTTCTGGAGAAATAAAAGAACTAAAATCTAACCAAATTGAAATAAAAAAAGCTATAAATGAGGTGCAATAAAAAATGGAGGCTCTTACTGCTAGGATAAATGAGGCAGAAGAAAGAATTAGTGATATAGAAGACCAAATGACAGAGAATAAAGAAGCTGAGCAAAAGAGGGACAAACAGCTACTGGACCATGAGGGGAGAATTCGAGACATAAGTGACACCATAAGATGAAACAACATTAGAATAATTGGGATTCCAGAAGAAGAAGAAAGAGAGAGGGGAGCAGAAGGTATATTGGAGAGAATTATTGTAGAGAATTTCCCTAATATGGCAAAGGGAACAAGCATCAAAATCCAGGAGTTGCAGAGAACCCCCTCAAAATCAACAAGAATAGGTCCACACCCCCTCACCTAATAGTAAAATTTACAAGTCTTAGCAACAAAGAGAAAATCCTGAAAGCAACCCAGGAAAAGAAGTCTGTAACATACAATGGTAAAAATATTAGATTGGCAGCAGACTTATCCACAGAGACCTGGCAGGCAAGAAAGAACTGGCATGATGAAAAACATCCAGCCAAGAATACTATATCCACCTAGGCTATCATTGAAAATAGAACGAGAGATAAAAACTTCCAGGACAAACAAAAACTTAAAGAATTTGCAAACACCAAGCCAGCTCTACAGGAAATATTAAAAGCGGTCCTCTAAGCAAAGAGAGAGCCTAAAAGTAGTAGATCAGAAAGGAACAGAGACAATATACAGTAAGAGTTACCTTACAGGCAATACAATGGCACTAAATTCATATCTCTCAATAGTTACCCTGAATGTTAATGGGCTAAATGCCCCAATCAAAAGACACAGGGTATCAGAATGGATAAAAAAAAAAAACCCATCAATATGTTGCCTACAACAAACTCATTTTAGAACCAAAGACACCTCGAGATTTAAAGTGTGGGGGGGGGGACAATTTACCATGCTAATGGACATCAGAAGAAAGCTGGGGTGGCAATCCTTATATCAGATCAATTAGATTTTAAGCCAAAGACTATAATAAGAGATGAGGAAGGACATTATATCATACTCAAAGGGTCTGTCCAACAAGAAGATCTAACAATTTTAAATATCTATGCCCCTAAGGTGGGAGCAGCCAACTATATAAACCAATTAATAACAAAATCAAAGAACACATCAACAATAATACAATAATAGGGGGCACCTGGGTGCCTCAGTGGGTTAAGCCTCTGCCTTTGGCTCAGGTCATGGTCTCAGGGTCCTGGGATCGAGCCCAGCATTGGGCTCTCTGCTCAGCAGGGAGCCTGCTTCCCTTCCTCTCTGCCTGCTGCTCTGCCTACTTGTGATCTCTCTCTGTTAAATAAATAAATAAAATCTTTAAAAAAATAATACAATATTAGTAGGGGACCTTAACACTCTCCTTAATGAAATTGACAGTTCATCCAAGCAAAAGATCAACAAGGAAATAAAGGCCTTAAATGACACACTGGACCAGATGGACATCACAGATATATTCAGAACATTTCATCCCAAAGCAACAGAATACACATTCTTCTCTAGTGCACATGGAACATTCTCCAGAATACATCACATCCTGGGTCATAAATCAGGTCTCAACTGGTATCAAAAGATTGGGATCATTCCCTGCATATTTTCAGACCACAATGCTCTGAAGCTAGAACTCAATCACAAGAGGAAATTTGGAAAGAACCCAAATACATGGAGACTAAACAGCATCCTTCTAAAGAATGAATGGGTCAACCAGGAAATTAAAGAAGAATTGAA